>RCUC01138275.1:0-21714 GCA_003697995.1 Taxidea taxus jeffersonii | reverse complement strand
AATTCCAGGGTGGCACCTGGGTTGAGGCCTCTGCCTTCGGCTTGGGTCATGATCCCAGGGTCCTGGGATGGAGCCCCGAATTGGCCTCTCTGCTCGTCGGGGAGCCTGTTTCCTCCTCTCTCTCTGCCTCCTTGTGATCTCTGTCTGTCAAATAAATAAATAAAATCTTTAAAAAAAAATTCCAGGGGGCGCCTGGGTGGCTCAGTGGGTTGGGGCCTCTGCCTTCGGCTCAGGTCATGGTCTCAGGGTCCTGGGATCAAGCCCCGCATCCGGCTCTCTGCTTGGCAGGGAGCCTGCTTCCTCCTCTCTCTCTCTGCCTGCCTCTCTGCCTACTTGTGATCTCTCTCTGTCAAATAAATAAATAAAATCTTTAAAAAAAAAAAAAATTCCAGGATGTGTCGCCATGGAAAAGTCTAGAATGGAGGAATGGGAACACAAGTGTGGGGAGAACTGGATTAGCTGCAAGCTTTAGAACCTCTTCAGTATCATGGAATTTCTGGGAGTCCCTAGATCCCCATCCCACCCTCTAAGGACTACCAAGAAATTCCTGCCCACTGGAAAACCCAGCACTTCCCTACTCTCAGGACTTATCCAAACATTTTCTGTCTGCTTTTTCTTTCCCTTTTTCTCCATTTTCAAAAAGATTTTATTTATTTATTTGACAGAGAGAGACACAGTAAGAGAGGGAACACAAGCAAGGAGAATAGGAAAGGGAGAAGCAGGCTTCTGGGCGAGCAGGAAGCCCAATACGGGGCTCGATCCCTGCTCGACCCCGGGATCATGATCTGAGCTGAAGGCAGCAGCCCAACGACTAAGCCACCAGGGCGCCCCCTTTTTCCCAACCTTTTCGCATTTTCTTCATCTTTCATCAGCATCTCTATAATTTTGTGTCCATCCCTGCTTCAGTCTGTCCCTCCCATCATTTAGAATTGGAGTGCCTGTTATTCTTGAGGTCTCTCTGTTCCTATTTCTATCTTCCTCCCTTTGACTCTTTCATCATTCCCCATTGCTTGGTTGGTTTCCATTTTTCTGTCTCTGGCCTTGCTTTCTCCCCAGCTGCCGCAAAGCTATAAAGCCAGCCGGCCCTGCAGCAGGCAGCCGCCAATCACTAGGCTCCAGGAGTTGGGGGAGGGGGCTGCCGGTAGGTGGGGGCCCAGGAAAGCTGGGACATTGTTGCTACAGCAGGGGAGGGGAAAGGCAGAAAAGAGCAGAGAGATGCCACTCCCAGAAGGCAGCCACAGCTGCCTCCACAGCCTGTGTCTGGACCCCTTTCCTTCAGGGAGCAGACACCTTGCCCTCTTCCGGTTGTAAGGCAGGATACCTGGGTCCCTCCCATATCCTCCCCAAACCATGATTTCTCATCCCAAACCACCGGCCACAGATCGCTCCACGAGAGATTTGGCTCCTCCTTCATTCTTAGGCCCTCTCAACATGAGAGAGCTAAAGGACCCTGGGGGTCTGAGGATGTCTGGAACAAATGCTTACATGAACACTGGGACAATAAAAGAATGGTCAAGACAGGGCAGAGTGAGGATGCTGAGAAGAATGGCTATTGAGGAGGCCCAAGAGGAAGGACAATCCTAACAAGGCAAGGGTGAACCAGAAAGTCGGGCACTCCAGTCTTCTTACCAACTCCTTGGCCATTCCTAAAGTGCCATCGCCAACCAGAATCCCTGGACCCTGGTCCAGATTGGGATTGAGCAGATCAGGGTGCTCCCTAGTGAGCAACTACTTAGCTCATCATCAGAGACCTACAGGGTCACAGCGAAGGCGGGGGTTGGGGGGCTGCCTAGGAAGGAAAAGAAAAGAAGGGGAGGGATTAGCCAGAGATTTTAGGAGAAGAGCAGAGGAGGAACATTTCCATCCTGTAGGGAAAAAGGAGACTGAACCAGAAAGCAGTAATTCCTGGTGTGCCAGCGACCCCTGCTGGCTACACGCACCACCACCTGGGAGAAGAGAAGGTAAAGCCAGCCTGTGTGAGTCCCGGTTCGGGTAGAGTGTGACACTGCGCATATAAGTGTCTCATTGTACAATAGTGATGGGGCGTGTTAGTGCTACCCATGATTACGTGTGGGCACCCCCGCACAGAAGGCAGAAAAGTCAGGCTCTGAACTCCTGGCTTCCCTGTAGGGCGTCTGGGTGTCTGGGAAGGAAGGGTGAGGTCTTTGAGCCCAGCATACATCCTCACTAGAGTCACAAGAATAGTCTAGATCTAGTCGGCAGGGTACCGCTCGCATCAAAGCAAAAGTAACCAGTTCTGGGGTTAGGGAGGAAAGTGGGGGCTTTGGAAATCCTTATGACTTGGTTATTCCCTGGATGACCTCAGGCAAGTGACTTTAAGCCCAATTTCCTCACCTACAAGGGCATGATAATACCTCTCTCACAGTAGTACTGTGAGTGTTTAGCCCAGGGCCTGGCATTTAATAGGTGCTAATTTCCTGCCTCCCTCTTCCTTTATCTACTCCCACCCTCAAGGTCGAGCAGGGATTTCAAAAGGCAAATAAACAGAGGATGATATTGACAATGATGATGGTGGTGGTTTATATTTACATCACTCATGCAAATCATTTTAAACATATTTTTAATACACGGATTTTTTCCTTTTTATTAGCCAAGCACATCATGATCATGTTTTATTGGGACAGAAATATCCTGGTGTTATGGCAGGTATCTAGAAGGATGGCCTTATGAGGTGATAACAAGGCATGACAAATCTTTCTTTATTGTGATACATTTTCATTACTCAGGTTAATCAGGAATTGCCCATTAGAACAAGGGCTTAAGATAAGTACATGACAGTCATCTGTGGAGATCAAAATCTCCTGATTTTCCAATGGGTATCTAATTGTTATTGCTGTTGTGGGGGCCGATTAATGCTTTGATTGAACTGGTCTTAAAACATTAGAATAACTCAAGGAGATATGACAGGTAGTTAGAAATGGTATATTCTGAAATTAAAAAGAAGATGGATTTCAGTTCCACAAAAGGATCTTTTAATCCCTCCAGCAGGCCAGCAACGGGGCAAACGGTCTATGAAGTGAAGAGCTCCATTTCAAGCAGAAGGGTTGAAGCAGAAGCTTCCCTGGCAGGCTGACCGCGACAGAAATTGAGGCTGCAGAGGGAGATTGGTAAGAGGCCCTCCGAGGCCCTGCCACAAACACACTCCAGTGAAGAAGGAATACTTGGCTGGCGGAAGTGTTGTTCCAAATGCATAACTGCCATACCCCTGGTCATTGTTTGTCACCATGGGGTGGGGGCAGCACGGAGGGGGAGGGGTGGTAGAAGTAACAACTGAATTCTTTTCCTCTCTCAGACTTTGCTCTTCCTAAGGAAAGACAGAACTCCAGGATCTTTCCCTCTTTAACCATCCCTACATTCCTTTTGATTTCTTCGGCAATTCCTTCTCCCTGCCCCCCGACTTAATGGGATCCACCTTCAAGTATCTTAAAGAAAACCTGACTTAAAGAAAGGACTTTTTTTCATCCTTTGGTTTTCTGTTGCAAGAGGTGGGCAGGCAATGGGTGGGGACAGAGAAAGGAACAAACATTTGTTTAGTTCCTGTTAGTACAAATGCTGTAATTTCAGCATTTGATTAAGAGAGGTGTGTATCTGCTGTCGTGCCAGTAAATGGGTAGATAAAATGTATATACTGCTTTGTAAATGTGGACGTAAATGGAAGAATTCCTTGCTGTTCAGGCCTCTGTAAGGAATTTTGTTTGGTATCACGCTGCCAATGGGGAAATCTGTGTGCAGCTCCTCTGAGGATTTCAATACCTCTCCTGGGCACGTGGACTAGCCCGAGTTATTCTTCTAGCTTTTGGATCTTTGTACAAGATCGCAGGCTTCTCCTCCCTCATCCTGGGCACAAAGGTGTTGTCATATCAGGACCCATCTGCCTCTTTACCTGCTATGCGTGTGTCATTGCATTTCCCGTCTCTGTTGCAAGGCACCCAGACCCATGTGCCCAACCTGACCCACGTGAAGCCATGTATGTCCGGCGGCCACTCCTCCCACCTCTGCGGAGAGTCCTTGGCACCCTCCCCTCCTGGCTACCCCCACTCCCCACTTTCCATGCCAGGAGAGATCTAATTACACAGAAATTAGTACAGAGAAGGATCGTTTGCTTTTATGGCACCAGGACCAGGGCAGCTGTAAATCTGGGGCCGCCACTAGAGCCGCCTCTGGGCACTGTGCAGGCTGGAGGGGGGCTCTCGCCTCCACACCCCACTTTGTTCCATCTCTGTCCAGCTGCCTGGGCCCCCATCCTGGCCCAGGAAACCAGAGCTCTATTTGGTACCTATCTCAATGGGATAGGGGGAGGCCTGGGACAGGGAGAGGGGGTTGGGGATGTGGCCAATCAAAGATGACACATAATAGGTGTTCAATTAACCATTCAGGTGTTCCCTGAATGGTTAGAGAGGGGTTCATCCCAGCAATGCTAACTAACACCCAACTACCCAGACCAGTGGCCAAGGGATGAATATGCCTAGTTAGCACTTACCAGATACTCTCCACTTACTTATGAGCCCAGATGAAGTAAATAGGGTGTTCTGGCATCCTGGCTTTCACTTTTGAGACCCTAAACTCCTTCTCAAGCAGCATCAGTTCATGAAGACAGCCCTGAGTTCAGATCTTGATTTTTCTGTTTACTGGCTGAGTGACCTGGGGGACCCTACACCCTCTCACTGACACTTGGCTTCCTCTTTGTGAAATGGTGGTTGTGAAACCTACCTCTCAAGTTGTTGGGAGACCTCAGTAAGTAAGCACTGGATCAAGAGGAAAGTGGTCCTCTAATCATTATCACTGTTAATGTCTCACTAGCTGACACTTCCATTTCCCCATCACCTATTAATTAGCTTTTATCCCAACCAATGCCCTCAAGTGCCACGTACAATTTGGGGCAACAGGATTTACAGGCAGGTTCCTCCCAACCTAGAAAGAATGTTTCTTTATGTTGAGAATCTCATCAGAAGACAGGTGACTCCAACAATCCTTGTGCACATAGAGACACCATTTTACTCATAGCCAACTTTCTCCAGGTTTCTACCTTGGCAGTGATTATTTTCATCTCCCTTATTTTCATGGAGGGTACGAATTTGTTCCTTGGGGTACTGGGGAGTCTTGTTGTAAACGACTGGGTAGAAGGAATCAAGGACTGAGGGAATTAGGAAGGAGGAGGAGCTGGGGAACTAGGGTGGAGATAGGAGGCTTAAACCCATCCCAGAGCAAGGTCAAAGGGCCCTTCAGAGAGTAGGAGAGACAGAAGTCAAATGTGCAGGCTCCCATCTTCTTCTCAACTCAGTCTCCAGACCCAGGGACTTGGGATCCCCTCCCACTTGTCCTCTTCTATTCTGGCATCTCCAGGCTAGGGCACTCAGCCAAGAGTTCTTGATTTTACCGGTATTCAGATAAGCACGGAGAGTTCTAAGTGGTGTGTAGGCCAGGAGCACCCTTTGGCAGGACCCCCTGCTCCCACCCGTCTGGCGCATGAGGAACCTGCAGGAGAAAGGTGAGGCACATCTTCTGTGTCTGGCCTCTCACCCCCTGATCTGCGTCCCAAGGAGGGTGAGGATTTGGCGTGAAGGGCAGAGCGGCTGGGGCATCTCTGGCCCCCGCCTCCCCCACCCCCAACCCCAACTCAGGCTGCAGTCTCTCCTCGTTGTAGCAGAGCGAGAGCAAAGGGACGGGCAGTAAAGATGAGTGATGGCGCGGAGACAAGCAGAAATACACCATCATGAAAATGCTAATGACTCCTTGCTCTCTTTCTTTATGGTTGGAGTAATACAGACTTCAATCATAAAAACAATCTCCCAACATTTTAATGGGCTCCATCATGCCCGCACTTGTCGGTATATTTGAAGAATAAATCACCCTCCCCGCTCGGAATGAATTCGCTGTCAAACTCGGCTCCCTCGGAGAAAATGGATGGGGAGCGAGGATGGAGGTGTGTGTGTGTGTGTGTGTGTTGGGGGGGGGGGTCCTTTTCCTAACTCCCTCCTAAACCGTTCTTTAGACTGTTTTGCGAGATACCTGCATCCTCAGTGGGAGGAGAGGGCAATCAGGAATTGATGGAGCTGAGCCCTAAGGGAGGTTTTGGGGCAAGAGTGGGCAGGGGCTGAGTGACTCCATAAGAAGTCGCCCCCGAGATGGATGAGGAAGAGAGAAAGGGGCCGGAACTGTGAAGGCTTTGGACGGAAGGGGCAAAATAATGACACTGAACCGAGAGAATGCAAAGGCATACACACAGCATACAAATCCGCATTATTTCTGCGTTATTTGGTCGTATTTCTTTCAGACTAGGGCTCAAGCAGAGATGCAGAGGGAAAAGGGGAAAGTTCGGGAGATCTCTTTGGGGGAAAGAAGGCAAAGATGGCAAGAAACAAGCCCAGAAGTTCTGCTCTGAGCTTGCAGGTTTCAACGCAGTAAGCCACAAGTCCACACTGCCGAGAGGGGCTGAAAGTCCCGGGTAATTCTCATTTCCATACAGGTGGCCGCCAGCCAATGAAAACTTGGGATGTGCACACTGTGAGCAGCCAATCCCAGTTAAGGATGAGCCGAGCGACCAGCCTTAATTGCATCTTGATTGGTTGTGATGTTGCTAGGCAGAAATGGAGTTCTAGAGATTGATGCAGGTAAGACTGTAGAGGCAGGTGGATATGAAAATATCTGGAAACCTAGACTCCTGGATTGACATTTTCTTCCTGTTCTCCTTTATTCCTAAAGGATTAATGGGGTCGGGGGAATGACTCTCCCTTTTCTCCTCCGCTTGAGTGGGACAGAGCCAAATAGTTCTATCTTTCCACCAAAACGGCTTCAGAGAAATCTGGCTATTTCCAGGGTCTTCTAATCTGAAACATTCCTAAAGGATAGTTCAACCTCACAATCGGTCTCCCACTAAGTAAGTCCTTTCTGAGACCTATCTTCCAGACTTCCGGCTGTGGTTTAGGGCAAATTTTCCCTAAAACGCTGAGGAAACAGGAATCTTGCCACACGTTCTTCCTTCACCCAGCAAGATCCAAAGAATAAGAGAATGCCCTACCTCCTGGCCACTCCATCATGACCCAAGGAGAGGACCCGCAGACCCTGCGAGGGGTCAAGGCGGCCACAACCTACCCCCAAAGGGCTATATAGCGACATGCCCAAACGCGCTGTTTCTGCACCTTCATTTGCATATATTTGCATAAACCCCGTTCTCCCGCCACCCCGCTTCTGTAGTTCTTCTAGCTCCGCGCGACCCGCCCTCCGCACCCTACCCCTCTAACCAACCCGTTCGCCCCCACCTCGGTGCACCCCCTCCTGCAGCCTCCCCTGCTGGAGACTGGGCGCCGAAGCCTCCCGCGGCTTCTGAGTCACAGCCTCCGGGGAGGCCGGAGGGAGGCGGCGGGGGGAGAGGCGGAGGCTGCCGCCAGGAGCTGCGAACCCGCTGGTCTGAACTAGACCGTCCGCGAACAATATGCCACCATTTAAATCTGAATGCGCGCCAGCCGCCGATTGTGATGTTAATTCGGGGATGATTTAGGGGGGCGGGACGAAGGGGGGGCTGGCCGCCTCTCTGTCAAAGTGCTGTCCGGGGGCTTAATATTTGTAATTGAAGCTGATGAGGACTCCGTCTCTGTTTCCACTGATAAAAAAAAGGCAGGGAGGGAAAAAGAGCAACTAAATTATGGGGCCGGGAGAAAAACATGATTAATCAAAGGTTTGAACTGTCGCCGTGTTCGAGGCCCAGTAAATCTCGCCCGGCCGGGGCCTGTAGAGGCCGGAGGATAAATCTGAACCGCCCGGTGTTTGCCGCCCCTTTCTGTTTGCTTCTCGGTTAGCACGTCAATTAATTCGATAATTGGATTTGAAGAGATGTCAGAAGATTATCGAGGGGGAGCCAGGAGGAGCGGGTGTGGAGGAAGGGGCCCCGGGGATGGCGTGGAAGAAGGCGAGAGCCGGCGGGGTCAGCTGGTGGAAGGATCCAGAGAGTCGGCCCCGCCAAGACCGTACTTCTCGGGCTGTCTGGGTTAGCGCCGCGCGGAAGAGACCCGGGGAGGGCCGCTAGGCTGCTCCTTGCCTACCGCTACTGGTCCCAGGCAACCTCTCCACACACGCTTCCTCCAAGCTTCCAAATTTTTTCTAAATTCTGCCCCTGTGTCCTCGACTACTTTCTCAATTCCGTTCTCGGTTTGAAGGTGATGGGTGTCCCCGCGTGAATTCCTTTGCAATTATTCGTATGTTTGTTTGTAAACGGAGTCTACCTGTTCCCAGTTCCCTCCCTCTGATTCACCCCATCTGACCCAGAGTCTGCCCCCAAAGACTGGAGTTCCCGGAAAGACGGAGACCAAAACTTCCTTCTGAGTCCCTTCCCCTAGTGGTCAGAACAGAATTTCTTTTCTCATCCCCCACAAGTGCCTCTCCCACACGCAAACTTAGAATTCTAACCTATTACCAAATTCTAACCCATTACTCTCTGCTTAAGGAAAAAGCCTTTACAAACAATACAAAAAGGCCAAGTAGGACCCTGAGCGGCAGCCTGACACAGAAGTAGCTGCTTCAAAAATTCAGTCCTTTAGTAACCGGGTGGATCCCGCAAAGGGTGGACTCATCTCCTAGAAGCAAAATGTTTTTTTTTTTTTAAGGTTCTCTCCCCCCACCCCACCACCATTTTTGTTTTGTTTTGTTTGGGTTTTGTTCTTGTTTTTTGTTTTGGGAGTGACCTTGATTTGATCTTTGGGGCCATGGTAAGGTCAGAGGAGAGATCATGTCTGCCTGCCAGTGTGTGTGTGTGTGTGTGTGTGTGTGTGTGTGTGAAAGAGAGAGCGGTAGATCATTATTTAGTAGGTTTTTGTACCTGGTCTCTGTAGAATTTTAGGCAGAGAAGAAGAAGGTTGGAATCATGAAAATGATTCTGGAAAATGACAAGAGATTGGAAGCTAGGGATGGTGGTGAGGGCAGGGACAGAAAAGTCATCCTGCCAGGTTGGTTGGTGTTAAAGAAGCCCTAGGAAAGGACATTAGCAGGAACTCCAACCAGAGGCTGCCCTAGTGAACAGGACCCACAGCTACCCTTGGTACCCAAACAAGGGAGATTAAGGAGAGAGAACTGAGCCAAATAACATGAGGGGTACAGCAAATCCATTTTTATTTAAGCCTACCAATTTAGAATACAGACTGATGCCAGCCAGCCATGCATACTTGTTCACATAACTATCATCCTTTGTTTACATACGAAGGAGGCAAAATCCCACCTAGGAAGGGACAAAATGGAGGACTTCAGCAGCGCGTCAGTTTCCATGTGCAGGCTCCTAAGAGAAGTTGACTTTTGCCTGCTCTTTCCTGTTACCTGGTCGCAATCTATTGCTCGTGTAGGTTAAGCTCCACACTCAGAAGTGAATTGAACTGGCCACCTGTCCTTCCATCACTGCTTAGTTGTAGCTATGTGCTCTCTGAATGCTTCCTTGAGAGCAAGCATCCTGTATACTGGAAAATGGTGGGGGTTTTTTAATCTTCTTTTTAAAAGATTTTATTTATTTATTTGACAGTGAGAGAGAGAGAGCACAAGCAGGGGGAGTGGCAGGCAGGAGAGAGAGAGAAGTAGGTTCCCTGCTGAGCAGGCTGAAGAGGGGCTCCATCCCAGAACCCTGGGATCATGACCTGAGCCGAAGGCAGATGTTTAACCAACAGAGCCACCCAGGTGCCCTGGAAAATGTTCTCATTTAAACTTAGCAATTGAGGGATGGAGTCACAGAGAGAATTTGGGTTCAGGGGTCCTTCTGCAGCTCTCTCTATACTCCCCATCAGCCAAGCCTTTCATGAAGCCATCAGGATCTTCATACATAACTTATCAAAAGAGGATAGCCATCTCATGAATGACAGTACTGCAAGCTGCCCCAGATACCACAAGGAGGTGAAAGAGAAGATTTAAGAGATCACCTTAAGATCTAGGCAGTTGAGGCTGGTAGAAAGAGCCCAGGACTTGAAATCAAAAGAATAAGCTTTAAGACCCATGTGGTCACTGTCGAGCTATGCGATCAGAAGGAGCTGATGATCAGAGAGCTGAAATGACTTCTGCAGGTCACCCAGCAAGCAAGTGGCAGGACCAGCCCAAGAGCTCAGTTCTTGGGGTGCCTGGGTGGCTGCACTCACCCAATTCGCTATGTAGACAGCACAACATAAAATCAGACTTCCTGGTTTCAAGTCCTGGAAGGATTCAAGTCCTGCTCAGCAGCTGTGCCTCAATTTCCTCTTGTGTAAAGTAGAGATAATAATCACAACTACTTCATAGAGTTGTTGTTGTTGTTGTTGTTAGGATTTAGATAATTCACATAAAGAAACCAGCACTACACCTAGCACATAATAAGTATTCAGTAATAGCTGTTTTCATGATGATGATGGACACAGTTCTCATAACTCACCAACCTGAATGAGGCAAACTGGCAAAAGGTATTCACCATGCCTGTAAAATGCTTTGTGGTTTAATTACTAGGTCTTAAGGGAAGCTGTGAACAGTGCCTTGAAAAGACTATGTGTTTTGATGACTCCAAAGACCACTGCTCCCCTCAAACCAGTCTTGTACCTTTAAGTCGGCCAGAACCAGGTCCATATAGAAGGGTACACCTGGAATAGCTGTACTGGTGATCATTATTCAGCTATTTCATTCATTTGTTCCCTCGAATGCCTAGTGGAAAAGAAGCATGGTCCCTCAATCCAGCAAACCTATAATGAGGGCCCATTATGTGTGCAGCACATTTATAAGCAGTTATCAAACCAGGAATCATTATATTATTAGCTCCTCTAGTGAAGGATATATATACATATATACACACACATATATGTATAGTGTTTACATGTAAATATATATATATATGTGAATAATATATACATATATATAAAGAAAAAATTTTATACCCCCAGCACCTAACGTAGTTCAGGCACATGGGAACACAATAAATGATACTGAATGAATACACAGATACAGACAAATGGGAAATGTTAGAGAAATAGAAACAGTTCCTTCCCTTAATAAGCTTAAACTCTAAATGGGGAGACAAGACTTGCACACAGGAAAAAGTAAGAGAACAATATAAGCCAGTAAACACATTAAGACCGTGAGTGAGTTCTAGGTGATATAGATTCAGAAGAGCTCAAGTGAAGGTGGGGAGGGTGGTAGGGAGGGATGCCTAATATGAAAGGAGTGGAG
Organism: Taxidea taxus jeffersonii; assembly: GCA_003697995.1. Lineage (NCBI taxonomy): Eukaryota > Metazoa > Chordata > Mammalia > Carnivora > Mustelidae > Taxidea > Taxidea taxus. The sequence goes on along the minus strand of RCUC01138275.1, from coordinate 10,533 downwards.
GGGTCCCTGGGTGGCTCAGTTGTTAAGCATCTGGTCTTGATCTCAGGATCCTGGGTTCAAGCTCCACATTGGGCCCCATGCTGGGTGTGGAGCCTCCACAAAAAAAGAAAAAAAAAAAAGGGAAGGCGTGGATCTGAAATAAAGAAGAGAATTTGTAATGGCGGAGGAGGACAAGGGCATTCCAGCTGCAAGAACAGTAAGAGTGACAGCATGTGGTAAGAATCCCATACATGCTCAAGAACAATACAAGATCAGCTTAACAAGGAGGTCAGTCTCTGTATGTGAAAGACAGAATCTATATGTGTTTACAACCATGTGTTTCTCTGATTGTGTTCCTGGTCACCAAAAAAATGATGTTTGGATTTTCTATTATTTTAAATTATTCACACCTCCTTCCCCTGTCCTAACCTGAAAACCAAGTAAACAGCTGTTACTGTCAGCAAAACAAACAGATTGTAGAAGCAATTATGCCATCACTATTTCTCATTTATCTGCGTGCAAGACAACTTACTCTTCCTCCTTCTCCCACATGGTCCCAGCCTGAGATGGGATTGTTACTGCCCAGATTATGACTCTCTCCTTCATAAAACTCCTTTTTCCCAGACCTACTCCTCCCAGACAGCTTTGCCTGAGAAAAACTTCATATTTATTCCCCAACCCCCATAGTTGCTTTGAGGAAAGCATGGTGGGGTGTGGAAGGAAAACAACGTGAATGAATGGTTGTTATTAAATACCAGATGCTCTGTACATATTAGCTTATTTATTCTCCCAATAACCCCATGAGGGAGATATTATCTCCATTTTATAAGTAAGGAAACTGAGGCTCAGAGAGTTTGCCCAGATTCAAAGAAGAGTTAATATCACAGTAGGGGTTTGAGCCCAGTCGATGTGATTTCATAGTCCATGCTCTTGTACCTGGCATAATGGACCTCAACGCTAGATCCCTGTTTTAGATGGTCTCCTCCTCCAGAGTGAGGATAACTTAAGGCCAAGGGAAAATGCCTAACCAGAGCTCATGGCTCCCCCATTCTAAACCATCCTCCATTTGTTAGAACCCCTTATCAAGCAGCCCTGAGTCCCCTTCCAGGGCCTCCTCCTGAACCCAATCTCCTAAAAGCACAGGAGCTGCTGGGGAAACACAACTAATCCTGCTGGCCTGGAGAGTGGGTAGAGTTTAGATGTGTGGCTGCACAGACCACATGCTTTTATGTGAGGCCTCTCAGGTAGTAGGACAGAGCCCAGAATGGAAACAGAACCCTAAATGTCAGACAAGGGGCTAGAAGAGTCCCAGAATTCTAATTATAAACCCTCCCGTTGGTATTGACATAGTTGTCAAAAGGGTAGAATATGGTTTATTTAACAATATGTTTCCTTTGATTTACAACATTTACATATGAAGACATTTGGTATGTAGGCCTATATTTTTTATCTTGCCCTGGCCCCCATAAATATTAGGGGTAAGTCTATTCATCTCACTATGATGTTCTTGCCCTTTCCATTCTGTCCTTTATGCCTGGAAAACCCCTAAACTTGCCCACCAAGCAATTTACCCCTCTTCATTCTCACAGCTTCCCAAATCCACCCTTCACCTGACACTTTTTCAGCTGGCTACAAAAAGAAGTGCTGAATTCCTCTTCCCTGTCCTTTCACAGCTTGCCAGACTTCTGCTATTCCCAGTCTGAAGACAATGTAACTTACAGCGCAGGTCTGTAAGTCATTTTACTGTCTGTCTCACCATTCTTTTGCCCTTTATGTCTGGGAGTCTTACAGCAGCCGATAGCACTCATCAGTGGCTCCCACGGGCCACGACCCTGTCCTACCCTCTATACAGCAATATTGGGGAAGATTCTTGTTCTTAGATGAGCTTCCAATCTCATACTCAAGACGGGCCTAGTGACTCAGTCAGGGTTGGAAAAGTAAGATAGAACCAGGGTTATCTAGATGGCGGTTTCAATTTCATTTTTATTTTTTTAAGTAAGCTCTACCCCCAAAGTGGGGCTTGAACTCACGACCCAGAGCTCAAGAGTTGCATGCTCTACCCATTGAGCCAGTCAGGTGCCCCTTCAGTTTCACTTACTGTGTTGTAAATGAAGGGAGTAGAGCCCAGAGAGGTTAGATTCATGCAGGGTCATTGGGTACAGGACCAAGAGTTAGAGGGCAGAGCTCCTAGGTTGGAAAGCCTATCAGGGTGGTTCCTAGAATGTGGAGATGGAAGGAGACGAGGCTTGGGAGAGAGCCAGAGAATGGCACCATTCAGTGACTCAGGCCAGAAAACCAAGTGCCATCTTCATCTTCCCTTCTCCTTCATCCCCCACAGCAATCCCTCAAGACTATCAGTTCTTCCTTCTAAACCTCTTGAGCTCTGGCCACTTCTCTCCATTCCCACTATCACCTCAGAGCTCAGGCAACAACTATCTCTCACTTGGACTTTTTTTTTTTTTTTTTTAAGATATCATTTTTAAGTAATCTCTACCCCCAAAGTGGGGCTTGGACTCACAGCAAGAGCCACAATGCTCTACCTGCTGAGCTCCCACCTGGATCTTGACAACAGCCTCCCATTGCATGCCATCCCTCCAGTCCTCCCCTTCTCATCCATTCTCCACACTACAGCTAGAATGATCTTTCTAAAGAGCAAATCTAAAATGCAAGAGCTTCAGGGTGCCTGGCTGGAGTCAGTGGAGCGTTCAGCTTTTAAGCTCAGGGTCATGAGTTTGAGCCTCACATTGGGTGTAGAGATTACTAAAATATAAAAATAAAATAGAGGGATCTGGGTGGATCAGTCCGTTAAGCAGCCAACTCTTGGTTTCAGCTCAGGTAGTAATCTTGGGGACATGGGATGGGGCCCTGCATTGCGGGCTCTACACTCAGCACAGAGCTGGCTTCAGATTCTTACTCCCTCTCCCTCCAGCTCACACACACTCTCTCTTTTTCTCAAACAAATAAAACCTTTTTAAAAAATAAGTAATAACAATAAAATAGTAACATGCTAGAGTTTCCTCACTCTTCTGTTTAAATGACTCCTTGCTGCTTTCTGGATAAAATCCAAATGCCTTAGTTTGATGCTCTAGATCCTTCAGGACCCAGCCACCGACAACCAGCCTCACCTCTCTGCACCCTTGCAACAGGTCATTCTGGCTACACTGAATTACTTGCCCTTTGTGGAAGAGACCATGTAATCCCTCATTCAAAGTCATTGTATTTACTGCTCCTTCCCTATGGAACATCCTTCTATTCCCTCCCAGTGCAGGTCCTCCATGTGGGTCTTAAATGTTACCACCTCCTGGAAGCCTTCTTTGACTACCAGTTCTCAGGACAGGGATGCATGTCCTCCCTATGTGTTTTCATAGCATCTAGTGTTTACCCCTCTTAAAATACTATCACACTGTGTTGAAATTATTTGCTTTTTAATTCTCTGTATTCCCTGCTAGAATATAAACTTTTTAAGGGCAAAGACTCTATATTATTCACTGTTCAACCATTTGTGAAATTTCTGCTGAAAGCCTACTATGTGCCAGACACTGTTCCAAATGCTGCGGTTGTAGTGGTGAACATGGTCCCTGGCCCAGTGGGGCTTATCTTCTAGTGGGGGAAAAAAGCAATAAAAAATAAAAATAAAATAATGATAGGTGCTAAAAAGAAAAATAAAGAAAGGGAGTCAAAGAAGGAAAGGTAGTGACTATTTAGATGGGGTGGTCAGGAAAGTCCTCTCTAAGGAGGTACCATTTGAAAAGAGACCTAAATGAAATGAGAGTGAGTATGATCTGGGAGGAGAATGTTCTGGGCACTGGAAATAGCCAAGGGCCTAAGTGAGAACACAATGGTGTGTCTGAGAATCAGCAGGAACAAGCTGAACCCTAGAATATTTTCTATGAACACTGGAAAACTATTGGGAGGTTTTAAGTTGCATTGTCTAATCTCTATGTATATGTTTTAAATATTTTTATTTATTTATTTGACAGAGAGAGAGAGATCACAAGTAGGCAGAGAGATGGGCAGAGAGAGAAGAGAAGCAGGCTCCCCGCTGAGCAGAGAGCCCCATGTGGGACTTGATCCCAGGACCCTGAGATCATGACCCGAGCCAAAGGCAGAGGCTTAACCCACTGAGCCACCCAGGTGCCCCTGTCTAATCTATATTTTAAAAGATCACTTTAGCTACTTACTGTGTGGAGAGTAGACTGTGGCAAAAACAGACTGGAATCAGGGAGACCAGCTAGGAAGTTACTACAGTGATCCAGCAAGAGATGGCATTGGCTTGGACCCAACTAGATTTTGGAAGTGGTGAGGGGTGAGTAAGTATGGGATATATTTGTATTCTCAGGGTCTAGCATGATGTCTGGCTAGACAGTCAATAAATATTTGATGAATGAATTAAGAATTAATTAATCCAACTAAATGAGGACTCTGAGCTGGAACTGAAATCATCTATCCTTTAAGCCTTTACTAAAATGCCAACCCCTCTACAAACTGAAAGTAGATAGCTGGCACTAACAAAGGATCAGAAATATGCCATATATATTTGTTAATTCCTAAAAATCAATAGGGAGATGACAAATAACCCAATAGGAAAATGGGCAAAGGACATACATGAATAGGCATTTCACAGAAGAAGAAACATGAGTGGCCAATAAATATATGAAAAGATGCTCAACCTCATTAATAATCAGGCAAGCATAAATTTATACCACCATGAAATACCACTTTATATCCAACAGATTAGCTCAATACCAAAGTTGGTGAGCAACCAAAACTCATATATTTGTTGGGCATAAATATTGGAAAACAAATGGACTTTTTGGTTTTGTTTTTCATTTTTATTTATTTATTTAATTTCTTTTCAGTGTAACAGAATTCATTGTTTGTGCACCACACCCAGTGCTCCATGCAATACGTGCCCTCCATAAAACCCACCACCTGGCTCCCCAAACCTCCCACCCCCCACAACAAATAGACATTATCTAGAAAAGTTCATATCCTACAACCTAGCAATTCCCTTTATGCAGAAACTCTTGCCCGTGTATACAGAAATGTGCTGAGCAGTATTGTTTGTAATGGCAAAAAGCCGGAAACAAACCTAAATACTCATCAACAGGGGAATTAATCAATGAATTAGTGGATTATTATAAAATGAAAATGAATAAATTACAGCTATCTTACATCAACATGAATGTATCTTAGGAAGATAATGTTGAATGAAAAGAGGAAGCAAAGGGAGTCTACAAATGATATTACATCTTTCTTAGCATGGTAAAAATAAGAAAAAAGAGGGGAGTCAAAATAAATAATATATGCCCAAATTAGGAAGAAAAATCTTGAAATGATAAACATAAAATTCAGAGGCTACTATAAGAAAGAAGCATGTAGGGCCCCTCGGTGGCATTGATAATGTACTTCTTTTTCTATTAGCAATAATCAATTAGCAATAATCGTGCCTCGGATAAATCTCATTGGCTACGATACTGCCACTGCGCAAAGCTTGTACTTCTTTTTCTTTTTAAGTAAACTATTCCCAATGTGGGGCTCAAACTCACGATCCCAAGGTCAGAGTCACATGGTCAACCAACTGAGCCAGCCAAGCATCTCATGGAAAGCAAGGATTTTGTCTTTTTTTTTTTTTAAGATTTTATTTATTTGACAGATAGAAATCACAAGTAGGCAGAGAGGCAGGTAGAGAGAGAGAGAGGAGGAAGCAGGCTCCCTGCTGAGCAGAGAGCCCGATGCGGGACTCGATCCCAGGACCCTGTGATCAAGACCTGAGCTGAAGGCAGAGGCTTTAACCCACTGAGCCACCCAGGTGCCCCGGATTTTGTCTTATTTTGTCCACATCTGTGTTTCAGGCGCCTAGAACACTGCCTGGCACATAGTAAGATAGCAACAATGATCTGTTGATTAAATAATACATGTTACTTGCATTCTTTCATGTGATTCAAATATTTCATACTTTAAAACAAATTTTTTTTAAGATTTTATTTATTTGAGAGAGTGAGCGAGAGAGATACACAAGCAGGGGTAGAGGGAGAGGAAGGGGAGGTACAATCTCCCCAGCTAAGCAGGGAGCCTGACATGGGGCTTGATCCCATGACCCTGGAATCATGATCTGAGCCGAAGGCAGACACTCAACCAACTGAGCCCAGGCGTCCCTATTTCATACTTTTTTTAAAAGAAGAAAAAAATATACTTTAGTCACGGAGTCCCCTTGATCATTCTAGATGGAATTCATACTGCTTCCTCAATTCCTATTACCCAAATAGCCTATTTAATCTTGCTGCATATTATAGCTATATATGCACTTGTCTTTTTTTTTTAATTTTTTTTAAAGATTTTATTTATTTATTAGTTAGAGAGAGAGAGAGAGCGAGCACAGGCAGAGGCAGAGGGAGAAGCAGGCTTCCCGCCGAGTAAGGAGCCCGATGTGGGACTCCATCCCAGGACGCTGGGATCATGACCTGAGCCGAAGGCAGCCGCTTAACCAACTGAGCCACCCAGGCGTCCCTGCACTTGTCTTTCTTACTGATTATGAATTTACGAAGACAAGGGATTATGCTTTCCCCCTTTTTTATTCCCATTCACAGTATGAAGCACAATACCTTGCACATAGTAGATACTCAATAAATGTTGACTGATTACTTGAAGTCACAGGAGACAAGGGCAAACCAGAAAGGAGAAAGCTATGCTATTTATATTTAAAGCTGAAGAAGAACTTAACTAGTCATCTAGTGGCTTTTCTACATTTTGCAGCTAAGAAAATTGAAATCTAGAGAAGTAGAGTGATTTTTTCTTCTAAATCATATAACTAATTAGCAGTATTACAAAAAATATAGATTCAGGTCTCTAGTTTGTGTCCTTAGCTCTTCACATTATATCACAATGACATTTTTTTTTTTAAAGACTTTATGTGTGTGAGAGAGAGAGAGAGAGCGCGTGCGCATGAGTGGGGAGTAAGGGTAGAGACAGAGGAAGAAGCAGCCTCACCACTCAGAAGGGACTTGATCCCAGGACCCTGGGATCATGACCCGAGCCAAAGGCAGATGCAAGTGAGCCACCCAGGCACCCCACATTATATCACAATGACTTTTATTTTCTGTGTTGTCTGTGTGTGTTCCTTGGCTTGGGAGCTACCAAATGGCTTGTACCAAATCTATGTTCACACAGATACTTAATCATAGCTTCTAGATAAGTATGTAGGACCTATACAAATTTATCATACAAGTTCAAAGGAATCTAGGTTCTTCTCCAGCAAAAATTTGGCTATCTTGCCATCAACTTTCCCACTGGTCCCTCCCTCAGAGGCCTGGATACTAACAATTCTTTCCCTCCCTTCATCTAGTGTTTTCTTCCTCCAGGAATAGGCAGGTTTACTGATGGCTCACAGTCCTGCTCTTCTGGGGAATTGATTTAGCAAGAGAAGTAGGAAACCCATCAGTCAGTGCCCATCAGCCCCAGGTGCTTGAAATTAACAATCACAAATAGAGTTCAAGACTTAAGAACAGTCCTTGTTGAGGTGCCTGACTGGATGAGTCAGAAGAACATTCGACTCTTGATCCTGGGGTCATGAGTTTGAGCCCCACATTAGATGTAAAGATTAGTTTAAGAAAAAAAAAACTTAAAAAAAATAGTTCTTATTGGCAGTGCCTTCACACTCCAACTTGTACACGAGTACCTGTTTAACAGGAAGAAAGAATATCCTAGAAAGTTAACCCTGGAGAGAACCTTAAAAATCACCTACTTTTCTCCTTGATTTTTCCAAGTGAGGAAATTGGAGTTTTGAGATATGAAGTAACTTGCAAAGTTAATTCAGGTCGTTAGTAGCAAGGCTCGGACTAGACTCCCAGTTTCCTACTTCCAGGACAGCTGTTCTTTCTATATCACGTGCTGGTGACATGTGCATCTAGCAAAACACATCATAAAGTAGCCTCATGTTAAGCCATCAGAAGTGAAAAATAAATTATTCAAACCCTTCCTCTTCTCTCTGGCAATTTTTTTCCTTTGCGTTTCTCTGTGTCCTACTCTCTTTTTATCCTTCTTATGTTTCTGAGAATCCATCTCTCTGTTTGGGGCTTCAAACTGAATTGTAGCATGCCTGCATGATTCTTTTGATTTTCCTTTTCTAAGCTATTGTTTCCCATCCAAAGACAAACATGCATAAGCCAATCAAGACTCTTTCTTCTTGACCTTTGTGGAAAAGAACACTCAGAATTTCTAAGAGAGGTGCTGGACCTCCCTCCTAGCCTATCCAGTCAATTAAAATGAGTCTCTGGCCCCCCTGAGGGCTGTTAACCAATCCTAACAAAGAAAAGATCAATCTCATTTCTCCGTCACCACTGTGCAGGGAGGCTGCTAACCAGTGAGAATGTGCCACTAACAGTCATTAGAAAAACTGGCCAATCAGGCCAGGCTTGTTACATGGTCTGGTAGGAAAAGAAAGGGATTGATTGGAAAGGATAGTCTCGTTCCACACCCTTTCCTTCCTGGATCTTAGTTTTCCCTCGCTGATGTGGCGGAAGGGCCCTTCCCCAAACCGAGTTAAAAAGATCCCTAGGCCCTTCGGTAACTCTCTTTTGCTGTCTTCCAATTCACCCCTCTCTCACATACCTCAGCCACTTTTTGCAGTCTCACTGTTCCCCTACTGATTTAATTTCTGACTTCAGGCCTGGCCACAAGAGCCAGCCTACCCCACTCTCAGTCCTCCCCCACAGATCTCTCTATCCACCGACCAGTCAAAGAACCTGTTTTACAGGATTTATGAGGGTGAAAAAGTTCAGTATGTCATAGTTGAGTCTCAGGAAATACCACTGCAGGGATCTTCCAATCAAGTCTCCAGGGAGCAGTGCAGAATCCAAACTGCAATGCTTTCAGCTGTAATGATAATCACAACAATAACAATAACTGGTGTTATTATTATTACTATCATTTATTGAACTCTCACTGAGTTCCAAGCACCTTGCTAAAAGCTTCACATATATTATCCCAATATTCGCTGTGGGGTAAGCACTCTTACTACTCCAAATGTGCATAGCAAGAAATCGATTTAGAGGGGTTAAACAGCTTCCCCAAAGTCACAGTGATCTGGGAACCCAGGCTGGTGTGAATCCAGAGCCCAGCACCGAATGGGGCGGGGGGTAAGGGAGAATTAAACACCGCAGGCTTTAACAACTTCAGCTTCCTCAGGGGCCCCTTCTCCAATCCTCCTTTGGGATAGTCTGCGATATCCAAGAGGGGGTCTAAATTGTCGCAACAAACAGCTACAACGATTTGGCGGTGGCGCCTAAGAACTGTGGACTTTTTTGCCTGGGAGACCGAGAAGCCGAGAGCTGAAAGGAATTCGGGGGTGGGGTGCGGGAGATAGGGGGTGTCTGGGGCCCACTGGGGATATCCTTGCCCGCCGGCTTTCCTTTCCTCTCACAGCATCTTACACCGTACCTGGCACCGCTTGGTACTTGGTACCTGTTGATTGCCTCCCAAGGATCCCAGCTCCTTTCTTCATCTATTCCACCCCCCTCCCCACCTCGAGCCAACAACTGGAACTGAAGGGATATTTGGGGATTTCCGGGAAACCAGCGAGAATCCTCACCCAGCTGGAATCGTGGATTTAGGAAAGGCGGGAAGTCCCCCACCCTTCTCTCCTCACCCGCGTCTCCGATTTCTCCCCACTCCTTCCCCTCCCTTTTTAGGAGCTCAGGGCCATAAAAATGCAGATGGAGGATCGGTGTGAAATAACGGGCCCATATAAATCCCTCTGCCGCCCGCCTGCAAGATGGATTGGCCGCATTGAAATTCCTCCGCGAGGATAATTAAACTCGGGGCCTCATCCGGGCAAAATTACATTCCTGTAATGGCGTCGCTCGGGGTCCCGGGAAATTGCTCCGTGGGCTTTCAGCGGCGGTTTTTATCGCCGGCCGGGCTGTGCCTGGCTGCGGCTCGCCTCTCCTCCGGGACCGTAAAGCTGCTGCCGTGATTTATCCTCCCCTTCTCCCAAATCCGATTAAATGGAGGAGCTCCGGGCCGGGGCGCCGCGGGGCCCGGGAGCCGGGAGGGGGCGGCGGGAAGGACGGAGCCAAGGAGGGGAGGACAAACGGCCCCTCAGAGGGTGGCGGATTTGGCTTTATTTACAGCCGCGGCTTTCTTTTTATTTTTTATTTTTTATGGGGGTTTGGTGAGCTTTTCCCGTCCTTCTCGAGCCGCGCTCAAGCACGATGCCTGGATGGCTGGGGTTTGGACATGAGGGGAAGTGGATAGGCCTTGTCGCCTTCCTTCCAAGAGAGCTGCTCGTCGCCTGTCTTGAGAGACAAAGAGGCCTAGAGGATGGGATGAGGGCCGGCAGCCCCCCACCCTCACTGCTTTACATCCGGGGAAAGGATGAGCCAAAGGGCCCGAGGGAGAAGCCGAAGGGCTTCCATGAGAGCACCTCGTGGGAGGATGGCTTATCTCAACTCCCACAGATGGAGCCTGGGCAGAGGCAGGGGCATGCCTGCGGTGACCTCACAACCTCACTACAGGTCCCTGGTGCCCACTATTCCTTGACTGTCTCAGGACTCC
>RCUC01138273.1:0-13660 GCA_003697995.1 Taxidea taxus jeffersonii | reverse complement strand
AGTGACTACCTACAAAGATGGAAGAAAATGTATAATGGGCAGAGGGACAGAAATTGTTACCATGTGTCAGATACTGCTAGTTGCCTTCCCAATCTCATCTCTTCTTTAGTAATTTAGGAAACAGGACTATGTCATGATAGCAATGTGCTCTGTTAAATAATACTTTCCTGGGTTCCTTTGCAGCTAGGGCTGGCCATGTGGCACAGTTCTGGCCAACGATGTGCAATCAGAAATCACTTGGGGAAACTTAGATGGCTTGTTCTTTCTGCCCCTTCCTCCTTCCTGCCAAGAATGCAGACATGTTGCCTGGTCAGAGCAGTCATTTTGTGGTTGTGCTGATTAGAGTTAAAATCTAGGCATGGCAGGAGAGAAACATGTGAGCGTAGGTCCCTGCCAGCTTTGTCACATAGCTGCCCCTTCCTGGACCAGGCTTCTTGTTAGATGACATCTAAACAAATATTGATACACAAGAAGTTCAAGTTATGCCAAAAGCTGGTCAGAGGGAAAGACTTCCTCTTTTGAACCTTGTCTCACAACAGGCAGAGTCAGAGTCCAGAAGGGACTGACACAGGCCACACTGACTCCACTTACTCATTTCTCAACTTTTTAGCTGTGAGCTGTATTTAGTGTTTAGCTATGTGGGCTCCATTCTGGAATGTCATCCAGGACCCTCTGTACTTGTGACAATTTTTTTTTAATGTGGAAGAGTATACATTCAAAGACCCATATGTGACATACATTTGATAACACCCCAAGTCTTTGCCTAAATATAGCCCTTGGATGGTGTGTATGAATGTTAATTGGCTATGACATGGGTTGCTTCAAGCAGATGATATTGTTCCACAGTGTAACACAGGAAGTAACAGTCAGTGATTTCTGCCAAATGGGGGTGGGGTGAGGTGGGTGGATAGAATCTACTTTCAAAGAATAGTCTACCTGGAAGCTGTTTTCTTCCCCCAAATTCAGATTGGCCCTTCCCATTATTAGAGCAGAACAGATACAACACAAAGGAAATCCTGAAAGAGAGCAGTTAGTCCTAATTATAAGGGAATTGTGCTCCGCCTGTCACAGGGTGGATGGCCTTCTGTTTCAGCAGGTAGTAACAGTATTGGTGGGAGGCCGTTGTTAGCACATTGTGCTGACTGAGTCTTGACTTACATCCAGGTGTATCTGATGCCCATGTTCCCACCACTACACCATAGAGCCTCATTCTTTAACTGATGACTATAGTCAGCATGAACCTTAAGCAGTTTTAGACAAGAATAGAAAATTCTCGACATCACAACAGGAAATGGCCATCCAACACAGACCTGTGGTCTGCAACAACCCTCCCTTCAGCTCAGCACAGCAGGTAGAGCACTAAGATGTCATACAGCGTGCTACACTGTCTAGTGACACTGAAGGACCAGAATCTGGGTTAGGAGAAATCTCATGTGAGGCAAAACTGCCTCATCTCTCCCTTCTCCCCATAGGTATTTATTCTTTGAGTTTGATTTAGTCACTATTGGTTAGTGGGAGAGGAAAGAATGAGAATAACAAGCACAGTCCTTTCCACTGAATAAGTTAACATGCACAGACAGCTCAATGGGGGAGACATCATCCGATGCAGTCATGGGGGAGCCTCACATCATTTACCAGTCAGGGTCCTGGCAGGTAACATATGGCCCAATTAAAGTGAGTAATCTGAAGAGAATTTAATAAAGAGACTGTATGTGAAGGTGTGGACAAAGTTTAGGAAAAACAAGGAGGGACAGAAAAACACCCTGCAACTTGTAGCAGCAGGAAGCCTTCACACCTCTAGGTCTAATGGTACAAGGAAGGAGGAGGAGGAACAAGATGGCAGAGGAGTAGGAGATCTAAATTTTTTCTGGTCCCAGGAATTCAGCTAGATAGATATCAACCCATTCTGAACACCTACAAACTCAACAGGAGATCGAAAATAAGAAGAGCGGCAATTCCAGGAATAGAAAATTGACCACTTTCTGGAAGTTAGGACATGCAGAGAAGGGAATCTGAAGCAACAGGAAGATAGACTGGGGGGAGAGGGGGAGAGGCCACTCCCGGCAAGCAGTGGAGGAGCAGAGCACAAAATCAGAACTTTTAGAAGACTGCTCCACTGAGGAACATTGCTCCAGAGGCTAAGCAGGGGGTGGAGCCCTCATGGGGACAGTGTGGTCTCAGGACCCACGGGGTCACAAAAAGACTGGGGGTGTCTGAGTATGGCAGAGCTCTGAGGTATTGGAATGGGGAAGCCGGCTGCAGAGACGGAGCCGAGCAGTGGGCTCTCAGCTCAGGCTTACCTTACACCATAATCCAAGGCACAGTGGGGCCACTACTCTTTGAGCAGGGATCCCACAAGTGGCATATCTGAAGAGACTCCCTTCTATCCTCCTCTGGGAGGAGCAGTGCAGGAACGTGCAGCAGGAATCTGCTGGGTTTGGAGACTCCAAAAAGGACTGTGTGCTTAGAAACACAGAGATAGAAATGCTCGGGTCGCAGTCCAGGTGAGCACAGAGTGTGGCCGGAGACCAGGAAGTTGGGAGTGATTGAGCGCTTTTCTCTGAGGACACACTGAGGAGTGGGGCCCTGAGCTGTTGGCTCCTACAGGGCTGGAGATTGGGAGGCCGCCATTTTCACTCCCATCCTCCAGAGCTCTACAGAAAGCGTTCAGGGAACAAAAGCTCCCAAGAGTGAACCCGAGAAGATTACTTACCCTGGCCCCTGGTGAGGGTGATATAATTCTGCCTTCAGGCAAAGACATTTGAGAATCGCTACAACAGGCCCCTCCCCCAGAAGATCAGCAAGAACATCCAGCCAAGACCTGGTTCACCCATCAATGAGAACTGCGGAACTCCAGAGCTAGGGGAAAGCAACACATAGAATTCATGGCTTTTCTTCCATGATTCTTTAGTCTTTCAAAGTTAAAAATCTTTTAAATTTTATTTTTTTCTTATCCATTTTTAAAAATTTTCCTCTTTCCCATTTTAACCTTTTAAAACTATTGTATCTTATTATTACCTTTTTAAAAAATCTTTTAAAATTCTCATTGTCATAGTCATATTCTATCCATCCATTGTATTTATACTTGCTTTTTGTATACATACAGGTTTTTCTTTCTTTAACATTTTGGGATACATTTTCTCCTAACAGATCAAAATACACCCTAAATCTAGTTCATGAATTTGCCCTAGTATCCAGCCTGATCACATTCTTTCCTCTTGTTTTCTCTTTCTTTTTTCATTTTTAAATGAACTTCTTATCAATTCCTTTTTTAGAATCTTTTTTAATTTTCATCTTTACAGTCATATTCTATCCCTTCATCATGTTTACCCTGACTTTATATATATATATATTTATATATATACCCTTATTTTATATATATATGCATATACACACTTTATATATATATACACCCATATATATATATATATATATACACACACACACACTCTTATTTTATATATATTATTATATATTTTCCTTTCTTTCTTTCTTTCTTTCTTTCTTTCTTTCTTTCTTTCTTTCTTTAAAATTTTGGGAGGCAGTCTCTTCTAACAGACCAAAATACACACAAAATCAAATGTGTGTTTCTGTTCTAGTCACCAGTATATATATATATATATATATATGTATGTATGTATATTCATTCCCCCTTCCTTTCTTCTCCCCCTGGTTTTGGGTCTCTTCTGATTTGGTTAGTGTATATTTTTCTGGGGTCATTACTACCCTTTTAGTATTTTGTTCTCTCATTCATCTATTCTTATCTGGATAAAATGACAAGGCAGAAAAACTCACTTCAAAAAAAAAAAAAGAACAAGAGGCAGTACCGATGGCTAGGGACCTAATCAATATGGATATTAGTAAGATGTCAGAACTGGAGTTCAGAATGATGATTATCAAGGAGCTAGCTGGGTTCAAAAAAAGCATGGAAGATACTGGAGAATCCCTTTCTGGAGAAATAAAAGAACTAAAATTTAACCAAACTGAAATTTAAAAAGCTATAAATGAGGTGCAATGAAAAAATAAAAAATAAAAAAGCTATTAATGAGGTGCAAAAAAAAAGAGGCTCTTACTGCTAGGACAAATGAGGCAGAAGATAGAATTAGTGATATAGAAAACCAAATGATGGAGAATAAAGAAGCTGAGGAAAAGAGAGATAAACAACTACTGGACCACAAAGGAAGAATTCGAGAGATAATTGATACCATAAGACAAAACAATGTTAGAATAATTGGGATCCCAGAAGAAGAAGAAAGAGAGAGAGGAGCAGAAGGTATTTTGGAGCAAATTATAGTAAAGCATTTCCCTAACTTGGCAAAGGGAACAAGCATCAAAATCCAGGAGACACAGGGAATCCCCCACAAAATCAATAAAAATGGGAGCTGTCAAGTATATAAACCAATTCATAACAAAATCAAAGACACACAAATAATACAATTATACAATAATAGTAGGGGACTTTAACACCCTCCTCCCTGAAATGGGCAGATCATCTAAGCAAAAGAGCAACAAGGAAATAAAGGCTTTAAATGACACACTGGACCAGAAGGACATCACAGGTATATTCAGAACATTCCATCCCAAAGCAACAGAATACACATTCTTCTCTAGTGCACATGGGACATTCCCCAGAATAGTTCACATCCTGGGTCACAAATCAGGTCTCAACCAGTACCAAAAGATTGGGATCATTCCCTGAATATTTTCAGACCATAATGCTTTGAAACTAGAACTCAACCACAAGAGGAAAGTTGGAAAGAACTCAAATACATAGAGGCTAAAGAGCATCTTATTAAAGAATGAATGGGTCAACTAGGAAATTAAAGAAGTAAAAAAAAATTCCTGGAAACAAATGAAAATGAAAACACAACTGTTCAAAATCTTTGGGACACAGCAAAGGTGGTTCTGAGAGGAAAGTATACAACAATATAAGCCCTTCTCAAGAAATAAGAAAGGTGTCAAATACACAACTTAACCCTACACCTAAAGAAACTGGTGAAAGTACAGCAGAGAAAGCCTAAACCCAGTGTTAGAAGAGAAATAAAAAAGATCAGAGCAGAAATCAATGAAATAGAAACCAAAAGAAAAGTAGAACAAATCAATGAAACTAGGACCTGGCTCTTTGAAAGAATGAATAAGAATTGATAAATGCATGGCCAGACTTACAAAAAGAGAGAGAGAGAGAGAAAGAAAGGACCCAATTTAATAAAATCATGAATGAAAGAGAAGAGATCAGAACCAACACCAAAGAAACACAAACAATTATAAGAACATATTATAAGCAACTATACACCAGCAGATTTGGCAATCTGGAGGAAATGGATGCATTCCTAGAGATATATAAACTATCAAAACTGAACCAGGAAGAAAAAGAGAACCTAAACAGACCCATAGCCAGTAAGGAGATTGAAGCAGTCATAAAAAATCTCCCCCCAGGGGCGCCTGGGTGGCTCAGTGGGTTAAAGCCGCTGCATTCGGCTTGGGTCATGATCCCAGGGTCCTGGGATCGAGCCCCGCGTCCGGCTCTCTGCTTGGTGGGGAGCCTGCTTCCCTTCCTCTCTCTCTGCCTGCTTCTCTGCCTGCTTGTGATCTCTGTCAAATAAATAAATTTAAAAAAAAATCTCCCCCCCAAAAAAACAAGAACCTGGGGCCAGACATCTTCGCAGGGGAATTCTACTAAACATTTAAAGAAGAATTAATACCTATTCTCCTGAAACTGTTCCAAAAAATAGAAATGGAAGGAAAACTTCCAAATTCATTATATGAGGCTGGCATTGCCTTGATTCAAAAGCAGACAAAGACCCCATCAAAAAGGAGAATTACAGACAAATATCCTTGATGAACACGGATGCAAAAATTCTCACCAAAATACTAGGCAATAGGATCCAACAGTATATTAAGAGGATTATTCACCATCACCAAGTGAGATTTATTCCTGGGCTGCCAGGTTGGTTCAACATCCACAAATCAATCAAAGTGAAACAATACATTAATAAAAGAAAGAACAAGAACCATATGATACTCTCAATAGATGCTGAAAAAGCATTTGACAAAGTACGGCATCCTTTCTTGATGAAAACTCTTCACAGCATAGGGACAGAGGGTACATACCTCAATATCATAAAAGCCATCTTTGAAAAGCCCACAGCAAAAAAAAAAAAAAAAAAAAAAAAAAAAAGCCCACAGCAAATATCATCCTCAATGGTGAAAAACAGAGTTTTTCCCGTAAGGTCAGGAACATGTCAAGGATGTCCACTATCACCACTGCTATTCAACATGGTACTAGAAGTCCTAGCCTCAGCAATCAGACAACAAAAAAAGATATAAGGCATCCAAATTGTAAAAAAAGAAGTCAAACCCTCACACTTTTCAGATGATATGATATTTTATGTGGAAAACCTAAAAGACTCCATTCCAAAACTGCCAGAACTCATACAGGAATTCAGTAAAGTGTCAGGAAATAAAATCAATGCACAGAAATCAGTTGTATTTCTATACACCGACAGCAAGACAGAAGAAAGAGAAATTAAGGAGTCAATCCCATTTACAATTGCACCCAAAACCATAAGATACCTAGAAATTAGCCTAACCAAAAAGACAAAGAATCTGTACTCAGAAAACTATAAAGTACTCATGAAAGAAATTGAGGAAGACACAAAGAAATGGAAAAACGTTCCATGCTTATGGATTGGAAGAACAAATATTGTGAAAATGTCTATGCTTCCTAAAGCAATTTACACATTTAATGCAATTCCTATCAAAATACCATCATTTTTTTTTCAACAAAATGGAACAAATAATCCTAAAATTTATATGGAACCAGAAAGGACCCCAAGCAGCCAGAGGAATGTTGAAAAAGAAAACCAAAGTTGGTGGCATCACAATTACAGACTTCAAGCTCTATTACAAAGCTGTAATCATCAAGACAGTATGACACTGGCACAAAAACAGACATATAGATCAATGGAACAGAATAGAGAGCCCAGAAATGTACCCTTAACTCTATGGTCAACTAATCTTCGACAAAGCAGGAAAGAATGTCCAATGGAAAAAAGACAGTCTCTTCAACAAATGGTTTTGGGAAAATTGGACAGCCACATGCAGAATAATGAAACTGGACCATTTCCTTATACCACACACAAAAGACTCAAAATGGATGAAAGACCTCAATGTGAGACAGGAATCTATTAAAATCCTTGAGGATAACACAGGCAGGAACCTCTTTGACTTTAGCCACAGCAACTTCTTCCTAGAAACATCACCAAATGCAAGGGAAAGGCAAGAAATGAACTATTGGGACTTCATTAAGACCAAAATCTTTTGCACAACATAGGAAACAGTCAACAAAACCAAAAGACAACTGACAGAATGGGAGAAGATATTTGCAAATGACATATCAGATAAAGAGCTAGTATCCAAAATCTATAAAGAACTTACCGAACTCAACTCTCAAAGAACAAATAATCCAATCAAGAAATGGGCAGAACACATGAACAGACATTTCTGCAAAGAAGATATTCAGATGGCCAACAGACACATGAAAAAGTGCTCAACATCACTCAGCATCAGGGAAATACAAATCAAAACTACAGTGAGATACTATTCACACCAGTCAGAATGGCTAAAATTAACAAGTCAGGAAATGACAGATGCTGGTGAGGATGCAGAGAAAGGGGAACCCTCCTACACTGTGGGCGGGAATGCAAGCTGGTGCAGCTTCTTTGGAAAACAGTATAGAGGTTCCTCAAAAAGTTCAAAATAGAGTTACCCTATGACCCAGCAATCACACTACTGGGTATTTACCCTAAAGATATAAATGTAGTGATCTGAAGGGGCACGTGCACCTGAATGTTTATAGCAGCCATGTCCACAATAGCCAAACTATGCAAAGAACCTAGATGCCCATCAACAGATGAACAGATAAAGAAGATGTGGTATACATATACAGTGGAATACTATGAAGCCATCAAATATGAAATCTTGCCTTTTGCAATGATGTGGGTGGAACTAGAGGGTATTATGCTGAGTGAAATAAGTCAATCAGACAAAGACAATTATCATATGATCTCTCTGATATGAGGCATTTGAGAGGCAGGGTGGGGGGTTGTGGGAAGAAAGGAGGGTAAAAATGAAATTAGATGGGACTCGGAAGGGAGATAAACCATAAGAAGCTCTTAATCTCGGGAAACAAACTGAAGGGAGGCGGGAGCGATGAGGTGGCTGCATTATGGACATTGGGCATGGTATGCGCTATGGTGAGTGCTGTGAATTGTGTAAGACCAATGATTCACAGCCCTGTACCCCTGAAGAAAATAATACATTATATGTTACTAAAGAAATAAAGGTGCAAGGAAGAATGTACAGTTTGGATGAGAGAGTGAACCTTCTGACAATATCTAAGTCCTTTTGGCAGGGGGGAAGGCACTCATGTGGAGATAACCTTGCAGATAGAGAGCAGGTATAAATACCCTGACTTCCTTTCTCTCCCACACTTAATTTCCTGCTGATATCTCCCTTTAGCTGAACTTAACTGGAAACCTTTGGTCTAGGGATGCCATTGGTAAAGTCTACGTAGTTTAGCTTCCCAGGGCACAAAACATGGTGGGAAAAGGTGGAGAGTGGGTCCGGAAAGGCAAGCAGTAGATATCCAGCATATTCTAAATGGTTCTAATGAAGAGACTTGTAATGAGACCACCTATGGAAATTTTAGCAAGGTTAGGAAATAGAAGAGATGGTAGTGTGGAGCAAGAGTTGGAAGTAGTGTTACTGGAGCTCAGTGAGAACTTAGTGTCATGGTTGGAGAAAGGGGACTGTCATCTTAGGAAAATTCAGTCCTTGTCAGAGATGTGGCCCTGAAGCAATGAGGAAGTAGAGAAGGAATACTCTGGACCTATCTATTCTCCAGTCTCATGCCAGTACCCACTACTGACACAACCCAACCAGAAACTAACCACAGGGACCACCATGTAGAAGTCCCATGGGAGTCAGCTTCCCAAGACACAGGACAATGACAGGAAGGGTGGACAATGCGTCTGAGGGAGAACAACTAGCACCACATCCTAATAATTTAAATTATTTCCTCCATTGTTTTGTTTATCTCTTTTTTCCTTTGGAAATTATTCATTCACTTGTACTGAACAAATATTCACCAAGTACCTATCACATGCCAGTCACTCTTCTTAGCTCTAGAATTAGAACTTGAAAAAGACAAACAGGTCTTAGACTTTTGGGAGCTTATTATAGAGTGAAAGAAAGAAAGAAAATGAACAAACAATAAAACAATATGTGATTATTTTAGATGGTGATATGTGCTATTAAGGCAACAGAGGATGCATTGGGAGGGAAATGCTATTTTAGATGGAGGGAGGGCATGTCTTGGAGAAGGGTCATTTGAAGTGAGACTAGATGATAAGAAAAAATCATGTAAGGAGCCACAGAGGGAAAAAACATTCCAGGCAGAGCAAAGAGCACATGCAAAGACTGAGAGTAGGGGGTGGGGGGAAGGGGGTGGAATAAGTTTGATATATTCAAGGATCAGAGAAAAGGACACTAGTTGGAGCATGAAAGTAGAATCTGCAGTTGGTGAGGTAGATAGGGGCCAGATCAAAGACTGCTGTGTAGGCCATTGTCGGTAAATACAAAGCAAAGCTATTAAGAGGCTTATTGTATTATAGGGGCCTGTTCTGATTTATACCCTAAAAGATCTTCTGACTGCTCTGTGGAGAATGAATTGGGCAGGGGGGAGGGGAGGTATGAGCAGCAAGAATGGAAGCAAGGGAAGGAGTTAGGAGGCTATTACAATCATTCACATAGTGAATGGTAAGTGGAAGTAGTAAAATATGATTTTATTTAGGTTTATTATGGAGGGACAGACATCAGGACTCACTGATAGATTGGATATAAGGGGTAAAAGAAAGGAAGTGTGCTTGAATTATTCCTAAGCTTATGGTTTGAAGAAATGAGTGCATGGTCCTACACTTACTGAGCTGGGAGAGGTATCAAGAGCTCCCACTTAGAAGCATCCACACAGACATAAGCACACACTCCAATTTCCCTTGACCTCACATCTCTGTAGCTACGGCTGTCTCTTTTTGCTCCTTCCCATTAAATTTCTTTAAAAATGTTTTTTATATTCACTGTTTCCATTCCCTGTGTCTCGCCTCACTCCTTAATGCTTCCACCCATGGTGATTCATCAATATTCTTTTTGCTAACATCTTTATGTCACTAATGCAAAGGACACAAATTAATTTTAGGGTTTTAGATTACTGTATGGCTATGATGATTGATCTCGACTCTCAAGGACTGCTACTACACCATGAGGGGTTGGAACAAGCATGTCTGGGATACAGGAGATCCTGTAGGGGTGTCTCTTAGTACTTCCATATCCTGTGATTAAGTCAATGGAAAATTACATCAACTGAATACAGGCAGGACTACTGACTCTTTAGGAATGAAGGTCTGAGTCACCCACCAGGCAAGGAACCATGAAATTCTTGCTGAGGGCAGGAAGGAAAGAGAATGGGGACTGCAAGAAGATAATTATA
Source organism: Taxidea taxus jeffersonii (assembly GCA_003697995.1). Lineage (NCBI taxonomy): Eukaryota > Metazoa > Chordata > Mammalia > Carnivora > Mustelidae > Taxidea > Taxidea taxus. Next base: position 3,114 of record RCUC01138273.1, on the reverse strand, counting down.
CACACCAGTTACGACCACATGACCAGTTGCAAAAACAAAGAATATAATAGTCTTAAGTACTTCTTCCTTGCTTTAATTTTTTCCCTCTACCACTCCTGTACCATCTAAAATAAAATGTGTAGATAGTAATTAATCTTACCTCTCAGTATTAAATTACAAGATACCAAAGAAAGAGTGGAGCTTAGTTAGAAGAGGTATGAATGTCACCCAAAGATAGACAAAGGGCTTTGCATTGACTTCTAGGAAAGAGTCCACATGCCTTTGTGTTGCCTAGGGAATATCTGCATCAGGTTAGGCAGAAGTGGGGTTTTGTTACTGTCTATATTTGTAAGAAAAGTATGATCAAATGAGGAATGTGTAGATGCCACCTTGGTAAAGGGTAGATTGTGGTAGTTTTATGTACTTTAACTTATTTAAGATGAACTACATTTCTCAGTATTCCCTTTTCTGTGTGGTTCTGATTTAGCATTGTTTGTAAGAGAAACTTGCATAAGATTTGGAAAGTAGATGTGAAGCTGCAGCCATTTTATAACACTCTGAAGGTCAGTGTTGGGTACCAGGCACTGTGGCAATTCACACACACTGTCAGTGCTCTGCTAGCTCACTTGGTGTGGGACAACACCCAAGCCCATCACCCCTCCAGCTCCTGCCAGATCTCCTTCAGCTTCTGCTAGTGCATGTGCAGCTCCATGGTGAAGGGGGCACCTTCTCTTGTCCGTCTCCCACCACACTGAGGTTGGGATTGTGAGAAACAGACTCAGATGCTGGTTTGCCTTTCCTGTTGTCCATATCCATCTTTCTTTCCCGACAGCTAGACTGGCTGACCTAAAGCAATTTTTGGTCTAACACTAGACCCAGAAACATTGGCCTGCATAGACTACTCCATTAGCTTCCAGAATTGCATGAGGTCTAACCTCCATAGTAAGTCACTCACAATGGTTCTTCTTCTCTGGCAAGCCCAAAACTATATGCCCTATCTGCCTGGGCATTTTTTTTGTAAACCCAGAAAAAATTTAGGATCATACAATGTCATGTGTCTTGTCTCCTTAAGTTTAAGGTAATTCATTGTCCTCCTCCTCCTCCTCTTCCTTCTTTTGTCTTTCATGACATTGACATTTTTGAATTTGACCTTTTGAAGATCTTGGGCCAATTGTTTTATAAATCCTCAACTTACTAAGTTATTGTTTCCTCGCAATTAGATACTGGTTAAGCTTTTTGGCAGCAGTACTGTGGGAGAGGTGATGTTTTCCCCTCAGTGTTCACCTCAGAACACACTCTATTCAGTGTCTCATTATTGCTGATATCAAGTTTGATTTCTTCATTAAGGTGATGTCTGCCAGATTTCACCTTTGAAAAGGTAACTTTTCCCTTTGAAATTAATAAAAAACCTACTGGATGACATTATAAAATTGTATGCATATCCTGTTCCCTGGTAGTCTTTCACCTAATGATTTTGGCATCCACTGATGATCAATTATTACTATGGAGGTTACAAAACAGTGACTTGAAATTCCATCTTTTTTTAAAATTTTTTTTTTAAGATTTTATTTATTTATTATTGAGAGAGAGCGAGAGAGCGAGCACAGGCAGACAGAGAGGCAGGCAGAGGCAGAGGGAGGAGTAGGCTCCCTCCCAAGAAAGGAGCCCGATGTGGGACTCGATCCCAGGACGCTGGGATCATGACCTGAGCCGAAGGCAGCCGCTTAACCAACTGAGCCACCCAGGCGTCTCATCCATCATTTTTTTTTTTTTAATTAGGCGGTGTTTTTTGTAAAGAAGAGCTTTCCATACTTCCCACGCTTCTTTAACATTTTTGCTACCAGCGTGTCTTTTGTCATTTTGTGTTCAAAATTGTTGTAACTGTAACCAGAAGGTATTCCTTCCAACAAGCAACTGTGTTCAATAATATTCTATAAATTTGCTGGAGAGAGCATATACATCTTTTAATATGTTTAATTCTAAGTTCTTATAGTTTTGTATTATTTAAATTATATCTTTTAATTTCACTTCATATGATTATTGCAGATATGTAGTAGCATACCATACAATTTTGTATATTTAGATTATATTCATCAATCTTGTTACATTCTCTTATCAATTTTAATAAATTATATCTAGATTATTTTGGACTTTGTTTTTACTCAACTATTGTCTGAAAATGTGACAGTGGTGTTAGTTCTTTTTAATACTTACATATATATCTTCATTTTCTCTCTACTTGTACTGGTTAAAATCTCCAATAAAATGTTACATAAAAGTAGTGCTAGCAGGCATTCTCATCTCATTCCCAATTTTAAAGAGAAAGATATTAATATTTCATCATTAAAAATTTTTGCTGTAGAGTTCAGTAGATACCGTCTACTGGATTAATGAATTTCACTTTTATTACTAGTTTGTAAAGTGGTATTTAAAAATATAGATATATGTATGTATGAATGCTGAATGTAATTAAACATTTTTAATCTAATGAAATACTCATGTGATTATACTTCAATTTTTTACTTCTGATAAATTGCATTTGTTTATTTCCTAGTGTTAGATAAGTATAACTTTAGTGGGTTAAGCTTCAATTCTTTATGATCTTTTATCTTTTCAAAGATTTTTCTAACTATGTTCATGAGTTGAATTGACCTTTTTCTTTCTGGTAGTGTGCTGATCTGTTTTCTCAATGAATGTTATGTTAGCCTACTAAACGGATTTGGGAGATCTTTTTCATATGTAAAACTATGCATAAGATGAAAATGATTTATTCTTGAACATTTGATAGAACACACCATAAAAGTCATATGGGTGTGGGATTTTTTTGTGTGTATGTAGAAAAGTTTTCACTGATTCAAATTTCTTAGAAGAACTGTATAAGAGAACTGTTTAAGTTTTCTATTTCTTCTCTAGTCAATTTTAGTAAGATGCATTTTTCCTAGTAATTGTCTATTTGTCTAAAATGTTAAATGTATTGGCATAATTTATTTCTAGTATTTTCTTATTAACTTTTTAAAACATCTAGTAATGCCTCCCTCTTCATTCCTGATGTAATAATTTCTGAATTCTGCCTCTCTCTCTCTCTCTCTCACTCTCATGCATACACACACACACACACACACACACACACACACA
>RCUC01138272.1:0-14629 GCA_003697995.1 Taxidea taxus jeffersonii | reverse complement strand
CGCTTCCCCTGGGCCGCAGGCACCCACTTGGGGTCTGGGACGCCCCTGCCGCCGGGCCCCTCCAGCCGCGGGGGCCTGCAGAAGCCGGGCCGCCCGCCAGGCTGCCGGGCGCGATGCCCGGCCGCATCACGCCGCGGTGAGTCACCGCGCGCGCCGGCCCCGCCCCCCGCGCTAACAAACAGCAGGTTGCCAGGCAACCGCCGCCGGGGGCCCGCCCCGTCCGCGCGCGGGAAGCGGGTTCGAGCCTGCCGCCGGGTGGAAGCCGTGCGGGGCTCAGGGACCTGTGGCCTTAACGAGATTAAGGACTCCGATCAGGCCTGCAGTCCTGGTGGGCGCACACAGGAGGCCTCAGGAGACTGCTGCGGTTCCGTGGGGGTCGGGGGACAGAGGGTGCGTCGCCCAAAGGCCGGTGCGGGGTCAGGAGATGGTACGGTGCACTCGCGGTGGGGTGAGAGGAGCCCTGAAGAGCCGGAGATGTGGCCAAGGGATCGAAGGCATTTTTGCAGAGGGACTTAGGGTGCCTGCCTGGGGTTAGGGGATCAGGAGGACTGTAGTGGGAGATTTTGGCTTCTCCTCATCCTCTCCACGCCCCCTCCCTTCGCATCACAATTGCCCTCTGACAGTTCACAGGTATTATTCTCACTTTACAGATGGGGAAACTAAGGCTCAGAGGCAAAATTCTTTGCCAGAGGATGTGGAGCTCCAAGTTTGAATCCAAGCAGGGTGTCCTGGGCTCCCATGCCTCTCTCAGCCAGGAGCATGCGCGAGCCATCTGGGCTGTGGTCCTGCGCGGGGGGTGGGTACTGGAGCAGAGGTATGACGCCAAGTCCACCCCTAAGTTTAGATGGGACATGCAAGGGTGTGGGGGGGCCTGTCTACAAGACAGCTGAATGCCTTGCCCTCCAGATGCTGTACCAGGCTCCCTCCCGGACTGCCAAGCTATTTGAGGGCAGGGAGAAAGTTTCCAGAAGCTAGTTATCACTCCACTCTGGCTCGGCAGGACCTCACCAAACTGCCCACAGGACCCCTAATGGGTGGGGAACAGAGCAGGCACCAGCACTAGAGCAGGGTGGGCTGCACATGTGCTTCTCTCAACCCCCTCACCTCCACTGGGAAGTGACCATCTGTCTGGAAAGGGGTCACCTCTGCATCATTTAAGAAATATACATATATATTTTTTACTCAAACGATTGAATGAATTGCTCACATGGTTAAGTGGAGCACAGAAGAGTATACGGGGTTCCTGGAGAGTCTAAAGTCAGAGGGTCATGGAGGGAGGTAAGGAAGGCTTCCAGGAGGAGGTAATGCCTTAGGATCTCCAGGAAGCTCCGGAGTGGGCAGGTGAGTGTGACCGGCTGGGGAGAAGTGGGGATCTGACAAGCAGGGCCTATAGTCAGAACAGGTGGGGATCACCGAGGAACTTTCTGCTCGGGATGGTAGAGGGAAAATGTGATTTGATTGTCTCTGGAGAAGGGGTGGAAGGGGTAAGGCCAGGAGCAAGGAGACCCGAGAGGTGTCTGTTGTTGGGAGTGTTTTCAGGCCAGAGATGTTGGTGGTTGCCAGATTCAGCAAATAAAAATACAGGAGACCCAGTTAAATTTGATTTTCAGGTGTCGAACAAGTAAACTACTTTTTAAATATAAATATGTACGGGGCGCCTGGGTGGCTCAGTGGGTTAAAGCTGCTGCCTTCGGCTTGGGTCATGATCCCAGGGTCGTGGGATCGAGCCCCGCATCGGGTTCTCTGCTCTGCGGGACAGCCTGCTTTCTCCTCTGTCTTTCTCTGCCTCTCTGCCTACTTGTGATCTCTGTCTATCAAATGAATAAATAAAATCTTAAAAAAAAATAAAAAAAATAAATATGTCCAAGTATTGTGTGGGACTAAAAAACGATTCCTTGTTTATCTGAAAATCCAAATTTAAGAGGGTGTCTTGTGTTTTATCTGGTGGGAGTACTCCAAGGTCTCAAGCCCCCTATTCTCCGCCTCCCCAGGGATGGGGAAAAGATAATAAATAGCTAACAATATTGCGCAAACGCACTTTGAGGTGAACACTATCGTCCCATTTTACAGATGGGTAAACTGAGGCCCAGAGAGCTTTTGGTAACTCCTCTGTATAGTTAATGAGTGACCCTGGCCTGGAAGCCAGGCTTGTTGGTTGCAGTCCACCAGCGGGTTAAAACTGGCACACCCCTGCTCCACAGGGTGGGGGACGGGGTCCGGACACTAAGGTTCCCTCGGTTTCTCATGGCCGGAAGGCAACAGAATCCTCGGTCCCCTCCCGCAGCCCGGGACCTGTGCCACCACCCCGCCCCCCCTTTGCGCCCCTCCTCCCAGGACACCGAGGCAGTGGGAAGGACGGGAGGCGGCCTCTGGGGGGCTCCTCTCTCCGGCTGCGGCTCGGCCTCGCCCTCCTCCAGGCCCGCAGGATCCGCCGTCTGCGCCCGCCGGCAGGGGGAGGGGGAGGGTTATTTTTACCTCCCTCCAGGCAGCCGGGGCGACAGGAAGTGAGCGCGCGGCCCGCCAGATGTGGGGAGCCAGGCAGCTGGGAGCAGCCACAGCTGGACTGGCGGCCGGTCGGGGTCGGGGAGGGGGAGGGGGCGTGGGGAGGCGGGGTGTGCGGAGGGCGGATCCCAGGCGTCGGGTCCCCCTTTGTTCCCCGCCGCCCTAGCCTCGAGTCCGAGGTACCACTCACCCCCATCCCCCGCTTCTCCGGGTGGTGGCCTCGCTGTCCCCAATCTGTGCCCCGGTGCCCTCGGTGTTCTAGGGTCCCGGGCGGGAGAGGCGGGGGGAAACTGCTCCCCGCCGTGGGGACCCCCGGGTCCCAGCGGAGAGAGGGGTGGGAGGGGGAGACTGCCCCTCGTCGGCCCCGCCTGCCACCGCCATTGTTTACCCGCCGGCTGCCTCCTAGGAAACTTAACCCGCCCGCGGTAATTTTATTTGGGAACTTCGGCCAGTTGCCATAGCAACCCCCAGTGACGTCAGAGGGGCTGGGGCCCGAAATCCCCGGGAAAGGGGGGATGGGATTACGGGGGAGACCCCCAGGAGGGCCCCTCCTTAACCCTGCGCCTGCCAGGCCCCAGTCCGAGGGGAGAAGACAGCCAGATGGGACACCTCTTGGGCGCCCCCATTCTGGCGCGGCGCCAAGTGAGGGTGGCAGGCCAGGCCCTGACGTCATCTGGTGCTGGGTGGGTGGTGAGTCAGTACTCCGGTGGGGGCTGGGCCTGGCCTGGGGGCTATTCCTGTCTGACTCACCCCTCCAGTGCCCCGGAGCAACACCCAGACCCTGCCCTAGGGATTTCAGGCGCCAGGCTGGGGGGAGGGGGTCCCCACAGGTCTCTGGGGCCTCTGCTTCTCTGAACTCTAGGTGGGTAGGCCAGGGCTTTCCTGGTGCTCCCACCAGGGTCGGGAGCGCAGAATGGAAGGGTGCGCCTCATACTGTCCTTCTCCGGAGCCCCAGTGTGGGGACAGGTGGTGGGATCCCTGCTCACTCCTGTCACCAGGGCGATGGGAGGCAGGGGCCCTGACTGGCAAGGAGGAGCGCGCGCGCGCCAGGGGGGCTGGGCTGGGAGGAGCCACGCTAACCACAGTGACGTGGGACTTCCTCGGCAGGGCCTGTTTGATGTCTCTGTGTGCGGCGTTGCCATGGGGCCCGGCAGGCAGCCCTGCGTGTGAGCTGGGGTGACCTACAGGGCGCCTGGGTCTGTCAGGGTCCCTCGACCCAGCACCTCCATCCTAGGCCTACAGGAGTGCCTAGACCAGGTACGGCTCTGCGCACACACTTATCCAACTTTCACCCCACCCCAGGCCCTGGGCCCAGAGGGTTCTCATCTCCTCTCAGAGCCTTGTGACAACTGCAAACTGTACATTTTCCAGACGAAGAAACTGAGGTTCAGAGAGGTGAAATCACTTGGCCAAAGATATTCAGCCAGAAAGTCGGGGAGCAAGCATTGCAAGGGAGCACTCTGCTCCCCTCCCCTCTCCAGCACACTGGTCTCCTCATTGTCTCTCAAACCCCCCAGCATGTTCCTGCCTCCGGACCTTTGCACTGGCCGTCCCCTCCACCTTGGACTTTTCCTCCAGATGTCTGCAAGGCACCTCCTTCACCTCCTACAAGTCTTTGTTCAAATGTCACCTCTTCCTCATGCAGCCTGTCCTGACCTGGCCCCCACTGGCTCTGCTCTCATCTCCTTTGCCCCCTTCTATTCTCCCTTAGCACCCAGCACCCAACACGCAGTATATCTTTATGCCTATCTATCTGTTTCTGTGCATGTTTATTTCCCCTACAGATGTTAGCGCCATGACCGCAAAGATTTTTTTCTGGCTTGTTCTCTGCTGTGTCCCCAGTGCCCAGAACAGTGCCTGGCACCCAGCAGGCACTCAATGAATGTTTGAAGAATAAACAAATGGGCGCGTGTGCATGTGTGATCCCTGTCCCACTTGACCACTTAACCTGGCCTCACCCGGGGCCCTGTCCCCCTACCCCTCCCTGTCATGACAAAGGATCAGCTGGCCAGTTTGGAGAGCTCCTATCCCTGTTGGCCGCTGGCCCTGGGTAAATTGGCCAGCCTAGGACCAGGGCATGTGGGGCAAACGTCGGGGGATCCAGAGGGAGGCTGGTGGCACTGGGAGGTCCCTCTAAGCTTGTGCTGAGGGATGCTTAGTGAGCTGCGGTGGTCTGAGCCATAGGCAGGTAATGGCTTATACAAGGCCATGGCACAGATATCCCTGGAGGACAGCATGGAAGAGGCATTTCTCCTAAATGTGTGCCCAACTGGATCACTAACAGAAGAAGGATGGCTCTGGATGGGAGGCTTTGTCTTGGGGTCTGAAGGAAGCATTCTGGAGGGCAGCGTGGAGGGGGTGCCCTGTTGTGATTTGGTCACTTTCTATTTAGGCAATGAGAAGCCTGTGTGTGTGTCTCCACAGGGAGACCGTGGACCCTGAGAACTCCATTCCTCTGTTTGTAGCTGCTCAGGAGGCCATGTGGCAAGTGCCCCACCCCTCTCCGGGCCCCACCCTGAGTCGGGGAATTCTGTGCCACCCCAAATCTTCCCCCAGGGCTCCACAGGCTGCTCTGCCCCCTCCTGCCCCAACCTGCCAGATCCTGCAGCTTGGGCCAGCCTGCCCCTTGGGCCCCACAGAGAAGAAAGACCCAGGAACCCCCCCCAGGCTGGGTCCCATGGGATGGTAGCTGGGTGTGGCTTCTACCCGCCTCTCCCCATTCCCACTAAGATCCAAGGTGGGAACTTGCTGAGCTAAACGGAGGAAATGGAGGACTCTGGAGGAATTCTGGAGTGCGAGGTGAGGTGACCCAGAGGCATCCAACCAGCCCCTCTGATCCCCTGCCTGGGCCTGCTGCTGGAATCCCCACTCCCTAGCATTCCTCTTACTGACCCCCAGCCCCAATTACATGACTTCAGAAATCTTGGGAGTGGGTGTCGAAAAACACTCCCCTGAAGCAATGCCCGCACAGATCGGGGAAAGGTCCTTTGGCTCCAGAACCCCACGCACTGTGGTGTTGCTGGCTGCGGTGGTCTGGCGGCCATCGGCTCCTGTCCCATCTTGTAGAGGGCAAAGTGGCAGTCAGGCATGCTCAAGGAGGCTGTCTTGGCGGCAGAGGGCACCCCGCCCCTCCTTTGCTTAGTTTTGTTCCTGGCCCCCCACCTGGGCACAAGGCCAAGCCCCAAGGCAGGGCCCCGTCCTGGGGAACAATGCAGCCGTGTTTCTCCGGGTGGAGGGGAGGTCGGTGGAGGATGTGGTGGGACAGAGGCAGGCAGGGAAGGAGGGAGGGATCCAGGGAGGGACTCTATCCCAGGGATACTCCAGGAGCTGGGGAGTTTCCCAGAGCCCCTGGGTAGGTGGGGGGCAGGGATGCTGGGAGGCCAAAGTCGGGAGGGAACCTTGATCCTGGGACCACCTGAATTCCAGGCAGTCTTCAATGGCAGCAGAGGAGGGTTGGGTGGGATAAAAGGAGGGACTTCCTGGGGTTGGAGAAGGCACTGTGGAAGAGCTGGAGGAAGTGTGGGTTGGTGTTTGGCAGGAACCCGGAATACCCAGGCCCATTGGCAGGAACCCAGGATACCCAGGCCCATGCCCTTCCAGGGAAGGGTACACAGTAGCAGAATGTACTGGGTCGGGCGCCTTGCCTCCCACCCTCCATGTCCCTTGCCCCTGCCCATGGCCTCCTGGGCTTCTCTTCCTGCAGGGGCAGGACTTTGCCAAGAGGGGTTTGGGGGTTCCAGGGGGGATTAGGACCCCTGCTTCTGTCCTCCCTCCCGCAGGGAGAGCCTTCGCTTAAAATATGGGGCTGCTTCCAGAGTCCGAGACCGGGAGGGGGAAGCTGGGCTGCGTTTGGGGCCCCAGGTAAGAGTCGGGACAAGGAGGGAGAAAGTTGGGGCTGAGTTGGGGGACCCGAGAGAGAAAGTGGGGGCGGACCGGCTCCGGGGGCACATGACGGCGGCGCCCGCCCCGCCCCGCGCCCGCCCCCTGTCCGGCCGGGGGGAGGAGACGGGAAGGTTTTAAAAGCGATTCGGCCCCGCGGCGGGCCGGCCAGTGAGTGGGATGGAGCGCGGCCGGCGACCGACCCCGGCCCGTCTCGGCCCGCCGCCCACCCACGTCTCTGCCGCCGGGCCCCGGGCGGCGGCCGGAGCCCCGAGTGCCGGCTCCCCTCCCCCGCGGGTGAGTCGGGGAGGGAACCGGGAGGGAGGCGGCGGCGGCGGCGGCGGCGCCGCGGCGGCGGCGGCAACTTTTCCGCGCAGGACTCGTGGGCGGAGTGGGGGTGCGCCCGGCGGGTCCCCAGCCTTTCCTGAAGGGGAGGGCGCCGCCCCGCCGCGGGTGGCTGGGGGGCAGCGGGGATCGTGCATCTGGCGGCGGCGGCGGCGGCGGCAGAGTCCTGGGGCGCCCCCTACGGAGCGGGGGAAGGGCGGCCCAACCTTTACCCGCTCCGCGGGAGCCCAGTGGGGACCCCTAGCCACTCCCCCCAACCGGAGACCCATGAGACCTTGAGAGCGTGGTGGGGAGGGCGGGTCCCCCAGAGACTGGGGCAGGTCAAGGCGGGCAGGGAGTCAGCGGCAGGGTGGGAAGGGGGAGGGCATGTGCCGGGTTTGGGGTTAGAAGGGATGGATATACGGTGCCTGGGCTCCTGGGGGGCCTATCGGGCCTTTGGTGGGGATGGGGCAGAGGAGTGTGGGGGTGTCTCCCAGAGTTCCATGGATGGCGGGTCACAGTCAAGTTCTCGACATGTCAGCCAATGAGTGGAGGGGAGGCCTTCCATTGAGGAGGTGGGGTGGGGGCCCAGCATTGTAGCCCCAGCTTGGTGGAGACTGGGGGACCCCTCTCCTCCCTCCTGGCTCCTCCTGGCCCAGGGTTTGGGAGAGTCCTGGAGGGCTGACTCCCCGACCCTGTGTAGCTGCAGTCCTCATGTCCTTGGGCTGCGGGAGGGTGGAAGGGCCCAAACTAAACCCTGAACCTTGCATTCTAGCCCCTCACTGACCTCTGACCCCAGAACTGGATTTGACTGCCACCAAAGCCCCCGGCCCTATACTGACTTGCCTATCCAGCCTAGCCCAGCCTGGCAGAGCCAGACCCTGTGGCCTCCTGAATGCCTTGAAGGTGCAGCTGGCCCTCTGTCACCCGTCCCCTCCCGCCTCAGCCCTAACCAGCTGCCCACTCCTGGCGACGGGTGGTATGTGAGGGTAGGGCTGGGGTGGGCGCGGGACCCCTGGCACGAAGGGTGTCCTCTGGCAGCCGGAGCTAGAGGGCAGTACCCAACAGGTGCCCCGGCTTAGAGGCGAGGTGCTGTGGGACACACCCTGTCCGCTCGCCCACGCACCCTGCCCAGGCCAGCCCGTGTGCATGTGTTCACATGCCGCCGTCCTGGGAAGGCACGGGCCCTGGGGCCTGCTGCCAGCTCTGTCCTAGCTCCCAGAAGGGCACCCATTGGCCTCTGCCCTTGTAGGATGTCCTCTGGGAGCTCTTTCAAGACCCCAGCTGGGCAGCCTTGTCTGTGGGCCTCAGAGGGGGCCTAGAGCCGCCGGCCTGGCCCAGGGCTGGCACGCGGAGCACATGCGTGACAGGGTGTGTCCAGGGGGTCGGGCCTATCTGTGCTAGCCCGGCCTCCGAGTCGCTGCAGACCCTTGCTCACTGGAAAGCGACAGCGGCAGCAGATGCTCCAGGGGTCCTCCCGGGGACCCACGTACGCACCCCTGCCTGCTGCTAAGAGAGGGCCAGATGTTCTGTGCAGGCTGCCACTGCTGGGCAGTTCCCTGTCCCATCTGCAGTCCTAGGGTGACTGGCCCTAGGCTCAGGGTGGGACAGGGGCTCAGGGTGCCCGGCTTGCTATGGGCCCAGGTGCTGGTGCTTGGATAGACCTTAAGGTGTTTTTCAGAGTGTGCCCTTCACCTTGGGAAGCCAAGTGGAGGGGGTCTGCGAAGAACCCTGGGAGGGTCTTAAGAAAACACCTTTCCTACCCCTCACTGCACCGGCTGGCCAGCCCTTTCCCATTTAGATACATTTTCTGCCTGGAGCCATCCTGACTTTTCCTTAGATTTACTGCCTGACCTTGGGCCTGACTCAGAATTCCTGTGGGCCTCGGTTTCTCCATCTGTAAATGGGGAGCGTTGGAAAGCAAGCAGAGAGAAGCGTGCTTCCCTTCCCTGTGGCAGGCCCTTGCCTTCAGATCCTTTGTGGGGTGCTCTGGCCCCCTTCCCTCCTGCCTTCGGGTGTCCTGGATGGACAAGGAGGTGTGTCTGGAGAAGGCTGGTCACCTGGGAAGGACAGACGCAGAGGGCAGTGGGTGTGGGCGTGTGGGAATCCTTGGGCAGAGGACGCCGCCATGCTGGGCACGGCTGAGTCACGCTCCAGCGGCGCCTTGCCCCAGGGTGCTGGAGCTGGCGCCACCCTGGGTGTGGTCACCGAGCTGTGGCCCTGGGCAGAGAAGGACTGGGTGGTCTGGGATGGGGGGCCCGAGCGGCAAGCAGCCAGGAAGCTGACTTCTGAGCCTCTAAGACCTTTTGGCCTTCCCCTGGCCTGGGCCTGGTATCATCATCCAGAGTTGTGGTCACCCACACCCTTAGAGTGCCTTGAGGATCCTGGGAGCCCTGAGCCGTGGGCCTGGGAATTTTGGGGGTGCTGAGGAAGGAGGACGAGACCCAGAAGCCAGTGATTTGCCTTGAGGCCAGTGGTCCCCTGAAACGTAGCCCGGGGCTGGGACGTGGACCTGTGAGGACAAGGCAAGGGGTGAACATGGCAGAAGGGTGTGCCCCTCAGTTAAGGGCTCTCAGTGTGGACGTTAGGGGGCCCCTGGGAATTCTGTGACTGACCCTAGGGGGATTAAAGTTGAAGGCAGGGGTTGGAGTTTGGCGGTGGGGCTGGGCGCAATGGGGCCTGGGATATGACTTGCATGGCTCCCCTATTTATAACAAGTGATTCAGTGCTCACTTACTCACCCCTTCCTGGGACTGCCCCCTCCCCCCCAGCCCTGGGTGGGCAGCGGGGGCCCACCCACTTGCCACTGTCCTGCCCTCCACCCCCCAGGTGCCAGCCTCCAAGGGCTGCCCATCGGGCCGGTTGTCATGGTTGCTGTGCTGGGACCGGGGTAATGGATGGGGGGCTGGTGGTCAGGCGGCACTTGGCTGGGCAGCCCAGGTTGGCGGCTGGCTCTGGGCCCGGCCCAGGGAGCCTCTGTGGAGAGTCTAGGCCCATTAGGCAAAGCGTTAGTGACAGGCTGGGAGGGCGGGCGGTGGCGGGCAGGGCGGGGCCTGTAGCCCTTGGTATTTTCCGATCCCAGCTGCTCCGAGAGGGTGGAAAGTATTTGGGGACCAGGCTTGGGGGCGGCGGTGGTGGCGCCCCCGGCGGAAGCTGCCCCTGATTCATTCTTGGAGCACGGGGTTGGGGGGTGGGAGCAGGCCCGCCTGCTCTCCTCCTGCCTCCACGCCCTGTCTGCGGCCCATTCTCTGGCACACACACGTATATGCATACATGCGTACTTCGGTGTGGCCTGGGGCCTGCTTTGCTCCCTCGGCCCAGGGGCCCATCTTCTCCCCACGCCTCTAGCTGCCAAGAACTTGGCCTTGCTGGGACACTGGCTCCCGTGAGCCCAAGAGGCACACCATGGGTAATGGGGGTCCTGGGCACCTGCGTGGCCATGCGCCATCCATGAGAGACCCAGGCCTTTTGTGCCTTTGGGAATGGGGAGTGGCCTTGGCCCCGGCCCGGGGCTCCGTGCAGGGGAAACCCCACAGGAAACGGGCCTGGCCAAATGGCCGCCCTTCCCGTTCTCGTCCCTGGGACATGAATGTGCTGTCTCACTTCCGGAGGCGGCCCAGGGAGGCTGGCCGCCCTACAGGGCCTTGTCTGGTCCCGGTTGGTGCCCCCAGACCCTGAAGGGACAGGGTTGGGCAGGGGCCTGCTAGGAAAGCAGGTGGCTGGGGTCTGTGTGTGCGTGTATGGGATGGGTCCGGGAACAGAGCGGGACATCTCTGTCCACCTGTCTCCCAGCGGCGAGGGCCCCCAACTCTGGGCGCCAGGGTCCCACCCGTATCCGGAGTCCTCATTTCCACCATCTTTTCTGTTTCTGCCTGGTGATGACAGCACAGCCCCATCCTAATTACACGTGTCACTTCTGAGATCCTTACCACGACATCATTCGTGCTTTGCGGACAGGGAAGGGGAAGCCCAGAGAGTGAATTTCTAGGAGTCATCTAGCTACAGAGCTACAGAGCTGGGGTTCAGATCTGCCCAGACTGACTCCAGAGTTGGGGGTGTCCTAGCCACAGGGCTCTTGCCACTAAGGAGATCTCCGTTTACTGAACATTAGGCGGCTTCACAGGCTTGTGACTGTGCAGCTCAGAGGGTCTCCCCTGCTCAGAACGACTTGAGGCTTGGATTAATGCTCTTCTGTCAGTGTCTTGACATTCTTAACTTGTGAAGAAGGGGCCCCACGATTTCATTTTGCACTGATTCCTGAAATTTCTGGAAGGCGGTCCTGGTGCTGAGCACTTGCTGAATGACATACACACTCTTGGTGAAACCTCCCTGTGCTATGCAGTTGGGGCCTTTGGCTTTGTTTTACAGATGGGGAAACTGAGGCTTGGAAGGCATTTGGGAAACTGCTAAGCGGGTACTTTGAGCCTGGGTCTGGTGCTCGTGGGGAAGTGTGTGCCCAAGGGGAGAGCTGGACACCCACTGCCGGCATCCGCTCTGGTGGGGTGTGGGCTGAGGCCTGGCCACTGAGGAGACGGGGCCACGGGGCGGGGGGCAGGCCCTGGTGGTTTCCTCCTGCCCTTCAGGCTTCTAGGAAGTGGCGCCAGCTGGGGTGAGATCACTTCCTCACCCGCCTGCCTGCCACCCCCTCGACTTCCTCTCCTCATGGCCCCATTTAGCCCGCCCAGGGCTTGCTGGTGGGGGGGGGGGGGGGAAAAGGGGGGGCCTGGCACTGGAGCCCCTGTAGCCTCCTTGGGATCCTCCAGGATCCCTTTGGGCCTTTCTCCCTCTGGGACTGCGGGCATGGCTGCGGCGGGGGTGCCCAGCCTCCCCTTCGGCTGCTGCTACACGCGGGGAGAAGGGCTTCCCTCAGTGGACAGCAGCAGGTGGGGCCCTGGAGGACAGACGTCTGTAGATCTCATTACCTCCTGTGCTCTCTCTCTCTCTCTCCCCCAGGTGTCAGTTGCTGGCCCCCCCCGGTGCCCCCCCACCCCTGTGCCACGGCCGGCTGGGGTTCCTGGGGATGGGATTTGCTGCCTGTCTCAAATCACATTGCCAGGGATTTCCAACCGACCCTGAGCCCTGCCTCTGGGGCTGCCGCCGCCACTGCCGAGGACCCTGCCCGGGGACAGGACTGGGGCTGGGTGGCAGAGAGGCTCCTGCTGTCCATGTCCGGCCTGGGGAGCAGGGCTTAGCTGCTTGTGAGCAGAGTCCACAGCAAGTCGTGTTCACAGTGGCTAAGTTCCGCCCCCCGGGCCCCCGCCTCCTCTGGCTCTGCCGCTGCGCCTTCCTGTCCTGCTGTCGGGGCCTCCCTGGGCTCTGCCTCCCGTGCCTACTGAGCTGAAACACAGTTGATTTGTGCAGACTGGCTCAGTTCAGCAGGAACAGGAGTCAAGCCCCCTTGGAGTCTGTGGCGCCTGCCTTCCTCGGGTGGACTGATGCCTGCAGGGGTGGTGGGTGGGGAGAGACCCAGACCTGTGTCTGGGGGAGGGAGATAGCCTGGAATGGGCTAGGTGGACCCAGCTGTCTGTTGGGCCCCTCTCCCAACTCTGTACTTGGGGAGGGCCTCCCCGGTGCACAATCGTACCTACAGCTGGGCTGCACTCCTGGGGAGGTTGGCCCTTCCACGAATAAAGGAAAAGCTGTGTCTGCACCCCCTCCACCCAACACTCCCAGCCTGGAGCCCTTCTCTCCCAAGCCTGGTGGGGCATGGGCCGGGCCTGTGCCTTCCCGGCAGCCAGTTACTCAAGAGGAAGCTGCCTTGGGTCCCCAGACCGTTAAATGCCAACTCCAGCTTCCGGAAACAGGCCGGCCTGACCTGAGTGTGCCTGGCCCCTTCTCACAGAACCCTGCAGCTTCCTAACTCAGAGGGAGGAGCCGTAACACCCTCCTGGCACGAGGGGAGGGAAGCAAGATGCTTGTGAACCCAGAAAGGACATAACCGGGACTTTTCAGTCCTCGGGTGGTGCCAGGGTGTCTAAGAGTGGAGGAGACTGTCCAGAATCAGATGGGATGGGGCTCTTTTTGGAGTGAGACTGGGGAACCAGAGAGAAGCCCCCTAGGGTGTCAGGCCTGGCCCAGGGTTCGTGTCCCACCCAGGTAGGGGCAGGGTCTGTGTTGTGTGTGGTTCCTGTTGTCCAACTAAATAAAAGCTGCTCCCTGCCTCATTCCTGAAGGTCTGATAGTTTGTGTTTCCGGCTTACCCCTTCCTCCCATCCCTGCAGTTTTGGCTTTTTGCGGGGGGAGGGTTGGAATTTGGGTGAATTGGGGTGGGGAGGGTTGGTGGCCCCCTGCACCCTGAGCTCCTGACCTCCCAGATCTTCATTCCTGTCCCAGCTGTTCCCAGGAAGACCACAATTTAGTCACATGGGCAGAGAAGGCTGGAAAGGTGACCTTGAGGGGTGTCCTGGGATTAGGGGGTGACCCTGAAGGAAACCCTGGAGCTGAAAGACTGACTTTCAGCGCTGATGGGATGATAGGGAGCACTGTTCTGGGAAGGACCTAGATAGGGTCCTCATGAGGAATGCCCCAAGCCCAGGGCATTGACCTGGCCCCAGTGGAGGGGGGATCGAACCCGACCTTTGGTGGCAGCCAGCGGTGACTCTAAGGGAAACACTGGACATTCAATGATAACTGGGACCGGAGGGTCTTGAGCTAGTGATATTTGGGGGTGGCTGAAACACAAGGGACAACTCAGGAAGATTTGGGGTGCTGGTATCTGGGAATGCTGGCAGGGAACCTGGGCTTGAGACGTGCATGTGTCACGAAGGAATCCCCTGGCCCAAGGCGGACATTTTTGGATGACTTTGAGAGCTGAGGGGCACAGTAAGAGAGGGAGCCAAGTCCAAGGACGGCATCTGCAGGCAGTTGGGACTACAAGGGTGAAGAAAATGCCGAGCACTCCGGGGCTGCCGCCTCTACCCGAGCAGGCCTCCAGGCGGCGCAAAGGAGCGCGCCGGCCAGCTGCAGTCCGCGAGCACATACCTGCGGGAACGGCGGGGAGGGGCGGGAGAAGAGCCCGTCTCCAATTGGCCCTCTTTGGCGGAGTGCGTCGCCACGAGCCAATCGCTGTGCCCAGCACTGTCGATATCCCGCCCACGACTGCACGCGCGGCCTTGCCGCCCTCTAGCGGTCAGCCCGGCCTAGCACCGCTCTGTGCCCCGCCCCTCTGGGAAGTTTGTCCTCGCCTGCCCCGGCCCTGACAGTGACCCAGACACACTTTGTTCATCCATCTGAAAGGAGGTCCTGCTTCTCCATCTTTGTTCATCCATCGGAAAGGAGGTCCTGCTTCTCAGGGAGCCAGGGAAGGAAGGCAACCAAGGGCCTTCTGTGCAGTCTTCCAGACCACACCGCTCCCTCTAGGTGGGAACTGGAAAGCCTCCTCCGCTGCGTAGGAATCCAGGGCCGCACCCGGGCCGCGCCCCTCACTGACCACGCCCACCCTCCTATCTCGCCGCCGCCGGAGCCCAGGATTCCCATCTTTGTGTGTTGAGGAGGTGGGTGGGAGGCGGGGGTGTGTGTCTTCCCCACCCAGGTGCACCCAGCACCTGACACGGCCCCCGTGCTCAGCAGCTTGGGAGACAAGTAACCCCAGGAGCGGTGTCTGGAGCCAGGGCACCCTCTAGTGGCCATTCCCAGCACTGCAAGGGCCGTGAAACCTGAGGTGGCCAGGTCAGTGGCAGCCGGCATAGTACAGAATCAAGCTACGCCTCTTCCTAAAATGGGTACCCTTTCTCCTTAAACTTTGGAACCCCCGTGTTCTCGTCTGTAAAATGGAAGGCTATTCCTCCCGACTCATAGGGCCGTTGGGACAGGCGTTGTCATAGGTGACCAGTATAAAGCACTCCTCCTAGAGGTTCGCCCTGAGGTTATCTACATTCCAGCCCCTGGGTGAAACCAGCAGCAGTCTGCCCTCCTTCCACCCCTC
>RCUC01138271.1:0-30017 GCA_003697995.1 Taxidea taxus jeffersonii | reverse complement strand
TATATTATATTATATTAATTGACTTTCAGATGTTAAACCTACTTTACATTTCTGGAATAAATCCTATTTGGTCATGGTGTACAATGCTTTTTCTTTTTTTCTTTGAATGTTTCTGGATTTGGTTTGCTAATATTTTGAGGGTTTTGTGCCTCTATTCATAAGGGATATTGATCTGTTTTCTTTTGTTATCTTTGATTTTGATATCATAGCAATACTGGCCTCAGAGAAAGTTGGGAAGTATTCCTCTTCTAATTTTTTAGAAGAGTTTATGAATAATTGGCTATAATTCTTGAAATGTTTGGTAGAATTCGGTGAATGCATCTGAATCTGGGGTTTTTTTTGTGGATTTAAAAAAAATTACTTACTCAATCTCTTCACATATTACATAGGTCAAGTCAGAATGTTTGTTTTTTTCCCCAGAGTCAGTTTTGGTAGTTGTGCATTTCTAGGAATTTTCCCATTTCATTAAATTACCTAATTTGTTGGCATTATAGTATATATAGGATTCTTCTAAAATTCTTTTTGTTTCTATAGTCAGCAGTAAAGTCCCCTCTTTCATTTCTCATTCCAGTAATTTGAGTCTTTTTATTCTTAGTTAATCTAGCTAAGTTTTGTGAATTTTAACAACTTTTTCAAAAAACACACTTTTTGGTTTCATTCATTTTCTCTATTGCTTGTCTATTCTGTATTTCCTTTATTCCTAATCCTAATCAGTTTTTCTTTTCAGTGTTCAAAAGTCAAAGTTTAGGTTACTAATTTGCAAATTTTATTTCTTAATATAGACATTTACAACTATAAATCTACCTCTAAGTACTGTTAGTCTCATCCAATACATTTTAATATGTTGTCTTTATTTTTATTTATTGCATAGTATTTTCTTATTTCCCTTATGATTTCTTCTTTGATCCCACTGATTATTTAGTAGGAATATGGTATTAACTTTCCAAATAATTATGAGTTCCCAATTTTTCCAACTCAGTTTGTTTTTCGTTTTTTTTAAAGACTTATTAGAGAGATAGAAAGACTGCGTATAGATATGTTTGTGAGCAGGGGAGGGCAGAGGGAGAGGGAGAAAGAGGAAGCAACCTCCCTGCTGATCAGAGAGCCCAACAAAGGGCTTGATCTCCAGACCCTGAGATACTGACCTGAGCCAAAATCAAGAGTCTCAAGAGTTGGCCACTTAACCATCTGAACCTCCCAGGCACCAGCTAAGTTTCTAATTTCATGCCATTGCGATCAGAGAACATACTTTGTATTATTTTTATCCTTTTAAAGTCATTGAGATTTGTTTTATGACCTAACATATGGTGTACCCTGGAATGTTTTGTGTACTTGAGAAGAATGCATATTCTGCATTAGGTCCTAAAAATGTCTGTTCTAGTTGGTTTATCATGTGGTTCAAGTTTTCTATTTGCTGCTCTGTCTAGATTTTCTACCCATTATTGAAAATGGGATATTCAAGTCTCTGGTTATTATTGAATTATTTACTTCTCTCATGTTTTGGCTTCATGTATGTAAGTACTGTTTCTGAGGGCATATATGTTTATAATCACTGTACCCTCCTGATAGATTGACTTTTCTATCAATATACTCCTGATTCTTTAGACTCATGTTATTTTTTGGGGTGGAGAAACTGGAAATTTTGTATAATATATAATAGCAAGTCTGAGTATTATTTCACCCCTTACCATGGGGCTTGTTGTTATTAGTTGCTTGTTCATCTAGTGACTTACTGGAATATTTTTGTGAAGCTGATTTCCCCCCACTCTCAACATCAGCCTGTGATGTTGTTCCTCAAGGTAGTACATCTTGGATATGTCCAAAGTCACACTGAGATGACAGTGGTATTAGTGAGACTCTTCATCTATTTCCCCTAATCACCTCTAAAGGTTAAACTTTATCATTCACCAGCTAGCTGGTCTATTATTTTTTTTAAAGATTTTATTTATTTATTTGACAGAGACAGATCACAAGTAGGCAGAGAGGCAGGTGGGGGGGGGGGAAGCAGGCTCCCTGCTGAGCAGAAAGCCCAATGTGGAGCTCCATCCCAGGACGCTGGGATCATGACCTGAGCTGAAGGCAGAGGCCTTAACCCACTGAGTCACCCAGGTGCCCGATCTATTATTTTTAATACCTGGGGCATAAGCTGTTCTACAAACGAATCCAATCAATTAGGACTTCTCTGAAGCAACAGATTCTGATAAGCCTTTCATTTTGTTCTGATGCCAGGACTTTTCTTCCCTGATGTATTAGTCCCTAGTTCTCTCTTTCAAACTACTTGACCTACAATTTAGCCTATAGCTTGAATTTCCTCCCAAATGGATTCACCACAACCTCCTCTGTTCAGAGTGCCTTCAGGCTGGAACTTCTTCACTCTGTTGCAAATGAAATCAGTTCCTTGGGAAGAAATTAGTAGGAATCTGTTTTGGTTTTTTGTTTGTTTGTTTGTTTTGTTTTGGCCTGTTTCTCCCCCTAGACAAAATCTCTGAGCCAAAGTTCTGGAGTTAGGAGTGAGGACGATGGTAGTCTTCAGAGGGACACCTGCTCTAGGAATCCAACACTTGGTACATGAGGGCAGGAGCACAAGGTTCTCTCAGCTTCCCTTAGTGTAAAACCACTAGCTCCAAAGTCAGGACAAAAGGGACCAGGGCCCCAGTATTTTAGCATGCTGCACCCAAGCCAAAGTCTCTGTTCCATGAGTCAGGGTTAAGTAGAAGAAGGGACCCCTCTACCTCTCAACTGCATTCATCCAGGACTTAACCTCAGTAACAGGTAGCTGAGGGATGAAATAAGAAACACTGATGCTCTACTCCTTCTGGAAAGAAAGTCTCCCTCTGGGAGCTAAGAGAAGAGTGCCTAATGTTTTTGAAGGCAGTAGTATGGAATATAATATCTGTCTAACTGGGCTGGCAGCAAGCAGCAAGAGAGGAGTATTGGTTCAAATATTACAGACTCTCACTTTTATTACTGAATTTTCATTGATGTTCTTGAATAGATGTTTCTTCACTTGCTATCTGCCCTTAGGCCATTTCCAGAGATTTTTAAATGTCTTTGTTTTAAATATAGTTTTCACCAGTTTTACTGGGAAACAGGCAGCATATCTCCTCATGCTATCATTTGGAAGTTTTTTTTTTTTTAAAGATTTTATTTATTTGTTTGTTAGAGAGAGAGAGAGAGTGAGCACAGGCAGAGTGGCAGGCAGAGGCAGAAGCAGGCTCCCTGCCAAGCAAGGAGCCCGATGTGGGACTCGATCCCAGGATGCTGGTATCAGGACCTGAGCCGAAGGCAGCTGCTTAACCAACTGAGCCACCCAGGCGTCCTTCATTTGGAAGTTCTTCACTGGACTTCCTTTTACCTGCTTCTATGGTAGTCATCTCTATCACCTTCATTCTGTCAAGACAGAGTTGTTTTGTCCTCTTTCTCCTCTGAGAGACAACTAAGGAACTGAGTGAACTTGCTTTACCTTATATCCCCAGCTTTCTAACAGATTCCCCAAAAATCATGATTTTGTATGTTGTCTAGATTTTTTACATTGTTAGGTTGGGGGTGATATGTTCTTTACTTTCTACATCTTAAGTTGTAATTTGTTTTTATTTTTTTATAGTAAGTAGCATTTGTTTTTACTCTCCTACTTTGTAGATGGTAAAACTACAATGTATGCAGATTGGGAGGCAGAATGAGAGAAAAACAACAAAATTGTCCTAAGCTTCCTATATCTAAATAATATTATTGTGTACAAATATGCCCAGACTTTATTAAAATAAGCTATGTTTCTGAATGTCCTATGAATTTCTAGTATATTCAGAAATAGATCATTAATTCAATTATTTATTTTGCAAACATTTCTATATATGATGGTCTGTGCTGCAGTTATCAGGGAGTAAATCTTGAGTCTTATTTTTCAAAAAATATTAGCCTACTAGAAGAAATACGTGTAGACAGAAAACCAAAGACTCAACAGCCTGCTCACCCACCCTGTGGTCCCATCCCTGCACGGTCTACACCCATTGCCCAAGGAAAACCAGGTTCATGAATTGCCCAGGCCACAGGCAAGTGGTGAATGGGCTTTGGTGAGCCTGAGGAGAGGCAGGCCTGCCCTGGTCCCCACAGGTCAGTGTGTCTGTCCTTAGCACTCTCCAAAGCTAGAAAAGGAGGAAGAACCTGTCCAGAATCCCTACAAGACAGGCAAAGAAGGGTAAATTTCAACATGGAAAAACTCTACAGAAAATGGAGGTAAAGCTGGAGATCCAGGGAAAGCCAGAAGATGAAGTAGAGCCTGAAGATGAAGGAAAATCAGATGAGGAAGAAAAGTTGGAAGTAGAGGGGAAGCCAGGACTAATGAGAAAGCTCCAGAATGAAGGACAGTCAGAAGATAAAGAACAACCAGAAGATACGGGAAAACAAGAAAGCAGGGCAAGTCCGAAAATGAGGGAAAATGACACAGTATGGGCAAGCTAGAATCCTTGGCAATGGCGGAGAGTGAGCTGCAGGCTGCCAATAAGTGCCCACCTAAAGATTATATACCCGGGGAAATAAAAAGAAAAATAGAGAGGGGGACAGAGGATTCCCCCAAGGACTATCAGGAGGACTTACAGGAAAGGAACTTGGGCAGTGAGGAGATGACAACAGAATGTGGAGATATGGCAAGGGCTGAAGAAGAGCTAAGAAAAAATAGAAAATGGGTGGTTTTCAATGGATGAAGGGAGATGTACGAAATTCATTCACCCCAAGAGGCAACAAGGTGTCAGAAGAATGAGGAGGTCAGGGCCAAAGGGGCTTACATGATATCCCATACCTATGATGACTTGGGCCTTCAATTATAGTTTCTCTAAAGGGAATATTTCTGATCCTGTTTTCCCTGGCAGGCATTTGCCAGGCTATGTGCTTTAATCTTAACATGATACTTTGCTGTAGGTGTTACTCATATTGCCAGAAGCCTTTGGATACAGCAACAGTGTTCTCTATCTTTCACTAGGGAATTTCATCCACGTGCATGGAAGAAATGTTCATGGTACACTGTAAGAAAAAGTTTTTAGAACCAAAAGAAAGAAAGGAAGAGAGAAAGAGGGTGGAAGGAAGGGAGGGACTCCATAAAGAGATACTCCATAAAGAGATAAGCTAAGTCTGAAGAATGAATGAGACTTTTTAAAGCAAGAAATATTGGGAATGTCTAGTGAGATAAAAGCCAGAGAAAAATTATAGAAATATAGAAGCACCAAATAGTTTCTAATTTAATGAGTGTGAGACAGATACAAGATATGGAGGCAGGAAATAAGACCAGAAATGTATGTCAAGGCAAATGAATAAAGGACGCTGTGTCTTGATAAGGAGTTTGGATTCTAGTATATGGGCCAGAAAAGCCATGGTGGTTATTTTAGCACAGAAGTAGCATGGTCACTCATTTTTTAGTTATTATTTTTAGAAAATAAGTGGTTTCAATGTGATAGGTGGTCTTGGATAAGGAATAGCTGGTAGTAGTGATACCAAGGTAAAGGCTACTATATGGACAGTTATTTGGCTTTGTGACTAAAAATATGGCTACAGGGACAAATTTTTGAGATCCAATTTTATTGTACAATTGACAATTTTTTTAAGATTTTTACTTATTTAGGAGAGAGAGAGTGTGTGTGAGAGAGAGAGAACAGGAGTGGGGTGGGGAGCGGAGGGAGAAGCAGGCTCTGCACAGAGTAGAGAGGCTGAAGCAGGGCTGGATCCTGGGACTCTGGAGTTATGACCTGAGCTGAAGGCAGACACTTAACAAACTGAGCCACCCAGGTGCCCCTATATTTGGCAATTTCTTTACCAGCAGACTGCAGTGGGATAGGGAAAAGGATAAATGTAAAATGACCCTAGGTTTTGGGCTTGAGAACCTAAGTAGATTAAAATCTACTTAATTAAAATCATGATGCAAGACAAAGAAACTGATCTAGGAAGAAAAATAATGAGTCTAGACTTAAACATCTTAAATTTGAATAACCCTGACATCCCAATGAAGGTTCTAATAAACAGCACGTAGGGTGCCTAGGTGGCTCAGTTAGTTAAGCATCCAACTCTTGGTTTCAGCTCAGGTCATGATCTCCTGGTTGTGAGACAGAGCCCAGCATAGGGCTCTGCACTGGGCATGGAACTTGCTTAAAATTCTTTCTCTCCCTTTCTCAATTTCCCTCCCTCCCTCTCTCGCCCTCTCTAAAATAAAATAAAATAAAATAAAATAAAATTGATCAGCAGGTAACATGGGACTGAAGATAAAACTCACAGTAGCTTATATCACAAGAAAATTTACATCCTGTTTTTCCTGAGAAATCATTCTAATTTCTTCCTAAAAATGCCGATAATTGGCCAGAGAAACATTTTTACTAGATATGTCTCCTCTGGCAAAGAAAACAAAAACAAAATCAAACTATTGGGATTATACCAAAAGAAAAAGCTTTTGCACAGCAAAGGAAAACATCAACAAAACAGGCAATTTACTGGATGGGAGAAGATATTTATAAGTGATATATATGACAAGGGGTTAATATCCAAAACATATTAAGAACTTACATAACTCAACACCTAAAAAACAATCTTGTTAAAAAAATGGGCAGAGGACCTGACCATTCAGGTCCTCAATGTCGAGTCATGACATTTTTTTCAAAGACTTGCAAATAGACAACAGATATAGGAAAAGATGCTCAACCTTACCAGTCATTAGTGAAATACATATTAAAACAATGAGGTATCACTTTAGACCTGTTAGATGGCTAAAATAAAAAACACAACAAATAACAAACGCTGGACAGGATATGTAGAAAACGGAACCCTTGTGTACTATTGGTGGAAATGTAGCCACTAGAGAAAATAGCACGGAGGTTCCTCAAAAATTTAACAATAGAATGGCCATAGGATCCAGTAATTCCACTATTGGGTATTTACCCTGAGGATATGAAAACACTAATTTGAAAAGATATATGTACCCCTCTGTTTACTGCAGGATTATTTACAATAGCCAAATTATGAAAGCAACTCAAGTGTCCATCCATAAAGAATATGTGACATGTGTGTACACACACACACACGTACACACATGTCACATTTTCTTTATGGATGGGCACTTGGATTGCTTCCATTATATTACTCAGATTTACTTACTTCCAGAATATTACTCAGCCATAAAAAAGAATGAAATCTTGCCATTTGCAACAACATGGATGGTATAATTCTAAGTGCATCAGTCAGTCAGAAAAAGACAAATACCATGTGATTTCACTTATATGTGGAATTTTAACAAAACAAAACAAAAAAGATAAAACAACAGACTCCTAAATACAGAACTGGTGGTTTTGAGGGGGGAGGTGAATGGGTATGGGGGGGTGAAATATACAAAGGGGATTAAGAGTACACTTATGGGACACCTGGGTGGCTCAGTCAATTGTTCTTTTACCTTCCACAAGAGTCATGATCCCAAGATCCTGGGATGGAGCCCTGCATCAGGTTCCTTGCTCAGCAGGGAGCCTGCTTCTCCCTCTTCCTGCCACCCTCCCTGCTTGTGTGCTCTCTCTCCCTCTGACAAATTAATAAACAAAATCTTAAAAAAAACAATGTTGATGAGCACTGAGAAATGTATAGAATTGTTGAATAATATTGTATACTTGAAAGTAATATAACACTACTGTTAATTATACTTGAATAAAAATAAATAAGAATGCAGATAGTTTTAGGTACCTCAGAGTTTTAGTGGGTGATTAAATATTAGGAGGCAAATCACCTCAATAAATGACAGCTATGTTGCTATCTATTTTTGAAGCCATTTGGATTAACAGAAATGAATTCAATTATCCAGAGAATATATAATACATTTGAGGTTAAGTCTAAAGATGTGCTTCAGGGGTGCCTGGGTGGCTCAGTGGGTTAGGGCCTCTGCCTTCGGCTCAGGTCATGATCTCAGGGTCCTGGGATCGAGCCCCGCATCAGGCCTCTCTGCTCAGTGGAGAGTCTGCTTCCCTTCCTCTCTCTGCCTGCCTCTCTGCCTACTTGTGATCTCTCTCTGTCAAATAAATTAAAAAAAAAAAAAACAACTCATAAAGATGTGCTTCAAAGTATGTTTTTGTGGGTTAACAAAATACTTCAATCTTAGGTCAAACTTGAGGCCCTGGGGTAGCAGAGCAGGAAAATATCCAGAGTTTCAGATTTGTTTGTACTTTTCAAAGCCCCTCTCACACATCATCTGATCAAATTCACAGTCATTCTTTGAAGCAGATATTATAAGGCTTATGACTTGTCTGTCCATGGTCAGTCACAAAGTATGTACAGTTATGAAACTGATCTTGCATATCTAGCTTCTGACTCTCAGCCTACAGCTCTGCTCTATCAAATCTTAACATTCGCCCTTCTTTCTGGAATTTACCTTGGACTTCAATAAAATAGCCCCACGAAATACTGCATTTGGAAGGAGCTCTGATATACAACTTTCTGACTGTGAAAGCACTTACAGTGGTTTATCACTCCCATTAGAAAAACATTTCCAAGAAGGAGACAAATGTCCAAAACCTATAATTAAATTAAAGTTTTGAGTATACAATTCATTTAAATAATTTGGATATAGCTGGTACTGTACTGACTCTTTTGAGTTGATGTTAAAACTGTGATACTATTATAACATTAAACCAACCAATTTTAAAAGATTACTGTTATTTCTAAAAAACTGAGCCACATGTGATCAGTGTTGTCTTGAATAACAGCTACCTTCAGGAAAAAAAAAAATGGCACATCCATCTTATTACTTCTATGCCAATTTGAAAACTGAAGTTTAAAATAAAGCCCCCAAAATTAGGCCTTACATTTTTTTTTTTACCCTTTTACCACTTGAACACTAAAATTTTTCTTGGGCTTAAAAGATAAGTATTCTCTTGGGACACCTGGATGGCTCAGTTGGTTAAGCATTCGCCTCCAGCTCAGGTCATGATCCCAGAGCCCTGAGATCCAGTCCCCCATCAGCTTCTTGTTCAGCAGGGAGCCTGCTTTTCCCTCTGCCTGCCACTCCCACTGCTTGTGTGTGCTCTCACTATCTCTCTCTGACAAATAAAATCTTGAAAAATAAATAAATAAAAGATAAGTATTCTCCGATGAAGAAAGTTGAAGCATAATAACAGTATTTTGTTACCAAGTCCGTGATATAATATTTCTTGAATAAACTTCCTCTAGTGGAAGTATTACTCAGTCATGTGCACAGTCAGTTTCACCATCTGTAAAATGGAGTTTATTTTTTTATATGAGTTAATAGTGGTATTTGGCAGTTTCCTATCTTTTAGGAACCTCAAAACATTCCCAAAGTGTCACTTTTTCTATCAAAAGAAAAATTTCTCCTTAAGCTAGTTTCTATTTTGCTCTTCATCTTCCATGTCTAGGACACAGGATGATAGAAACTTAATTTTGCTCAGGCACATAACTGCTCCAGTCCATGGAAAATAACAGCAATAAGATGTGGAATTCATCTAAAAAGTGTAAGTACACATTAAATGATGCAGTTTATGCTGGACATCTGCAGCATATTATTATAATTAATCAAGAGTGGGTAAGTGCAAAAATATTAAGAGGATAAGCATGTTCTGTCTCTTGCATTTTTCTCTCCACTTATATAGAAAACAAATAGCCTGGAAGAATGAGTAATTTATGAAAAGGTTTATATGAAAGAAAATCTTGAATCTTCAGAATTCTTAAATAGAAAAAGCTCTCACGAGAATTGATTCTAAGTAAAATCTTTACTGATAGGTCTAAAATGAAGGGAAAAAATGATGGAAAGAGGAAAGAGAATAAAAGAACGGTGGAGCGAGGCACTTCACAGACTACTTGTCATCCTTGGAAGAAAGTTAAATGATCAAAAATAATTCTAACATTCTTTGTCTACCTGGTCCTGGGAAAAACTATTACAGATTCATAGAGATTCAGGGAAAACAATCCAATATAAGTACCACGATTATATGTATTTTGTAAAAATACATGTGGACCCCCTCCCAAAGTATAACTGTACTGGTTGAATTTCAGATGCTCCGGTATCTGTATGGAAAAATAATTTAAATCATTACACAACTAAGGGGCTCCTATCATATTATCAGCACTGTTCTCAATGCTGGGAATAGAGAGATGAGGAGTAGGAAGTGGTCCTTGCCTGCCCTTGATAACCTAAGAATCCAGGCAGTATGTCGAAGCATGCACCAACAAACAATCGAAAACTATAATTATTACAATAGTGATCTGAACAAATTATCATCAGGACACAGAGAAATAAGTGCTTACCTCTTTAGCCTAGAAGCAGCAGAAATGCAGAATAATAAGTAGTCTCTCAGGGGAAGTGGCACTTGAGCTGTCATTTGACAGATGAATTGTTGTCTCCAGGTAGGCCTGGGAAGGAGGTCCTCCATAAGTTCTGGATGTTCTCTGAAATCCTTAATGTAACATCAAGAAACAGGTTTAAAATGTACCCGTATCAGACATTAAAGTGTGCTTTTTAATTTACACATAATCATAAGAGTTGGACTGCACTTACCAAGATACTATAATGCTACATTTTATAAACCATGAATTAAATATTAATTAAATTCTGTGATTTTTTTCTTTCATATATTTAACAAAATACATTGTCCCCTTTCTCCAAAATTTTCTTAGACTCTTGGAAAACTCTTAGTCTCCAAGCACTCTTCCGGTGGTACCTGATAAAAAATAATGACTGGGGTGAATGCCCACCTGCCACAGGGTTTGGCTGGAAAAGAGAGTCTGGGAAAATGTGTGTTTGAGTCAGGGGAAAACAAAAAAAAAAAAAACACCAAAAACTTTTTTTTTAAGTGGGGTCAGGGGCAGACGGAAAGGTGGAGAGAGAAAGTTAAGCAGGTTCCATGACCAGCACAAAGCCCTTTGCTGGGGCTTGATCTTACAATACCGGAGATCTTGACCTGAGCCGAAATCCAGAGTCGGATGCTAACCCACTGAGCCACACAGAATGCCCCTAGTCAGAAAATCTCTTAAGATCACTGATTAACCCTTTGTAGATAAACTCATTATCATATTTGCATAAGATGTTAGATGTCATCAGCAAAATGACTGAGAGAGGGCCCACTTTGAGAATTTTTTTCCTTCCTGTGATTCCATGATCATGGAGTCCCTTAGTCTTCAGCCTTGGTTCCTCTATTCATAAACCAAGGACAGTACTACAATCCTATAAATGTGAAGTATTTACAGTTTCATAAGGGAGACTCTAGAGATGTAAGGCAGTAGAGCAGCCACAATAAACCAGGGCTTTTTATCTAGCACTTTCCTGTGAACCCAGGAATGACAAAAGTTCTTAAAATGTTGCCTTCACTAGAAAAATAATATGTAACCAGAAGATAAGGATTCCTCCCTTCTTTAAAATATTACTGAAAGAGAATTTCTTTTTAAACAGAAAACGCTTGGGAAATGTTGATTTTCTTTGTGAATTATCACATCTAAAATCATACTGAGTGACGTATGGACGCTCTTGAACACTATTTGCGCAGTGGAGGAGCAACGGGGGCTTCTTCTTTACATTCTGAGTGGGTTTTTGAAATGCAGCGCTGCTTTACAGAGTTGACCATGTCTGGAAAGCGAGGCTGCCAGTGCAGAGAAGCAGGAGCAGCTTGTAGGACCTCCCCGTGCAATGGGTGCCCTCAACTCACCTGTCGCTGCAGCTGCTGCAAGGGGCCGCGTGGACATCCAAACAAGCTCAGGTCTACGTCTATCTTCCCTTCTCATATACAACCAGGTGCCCAGAAATCTGAAAATACCTTCCCCAGGGATCACAGAAGAGGCTCCGTTTGGCGTCTTTTAGCCTGAGAAGGGTTCTGGCCGCGCAGGAGGGGTCAGAGGCCGGGCCTTGCCAGCTGTCTCTGCTCCTGCCAGCCTGGCCCTCATGAGGGTGTCCCCTCTGTCACCTTCTTCAGTCTGGGGGCCAGTAGCGAGCTCTCAGTGCTCTCGGAGGAGTACCCAAGTCCTGGCTCTATAACACGCTCTCTGGCCGGTTCTCCCTCACTCAAAGTGCAGCTAGCAATGGCAATGGGCGGAGATCAGCACCCAAAAGAGGAAGACAGGAAA
Source organism: Taxidea taxus jeffersonii (assembly GCA_003697995.1). Classification (NCBI taxonomy): domain Eukaryota; kingdom Metazoa; phylum Chordata; class Mammalia; order Carnivora; family Mustelidae; genus Taxidea; species Taxidea taxus. Next base: position 17,933 of record RCUC01138271.1, on the reverse strand, counting down.
GGAGATGGTGAAGGTCAGAAGCCTTTGGCCTCCATCTGGCTGTACAGTCGCAGGCGGTCCTGGGCCCCCGCGCAGGCGCGGCCAGCCAAAAAATAGAACAGGAAGTACCACGTGGTGCACGCAGCACGCGGCACGCAGCACGCCGCTGGCTCCCCGGCCAGGCCAGGGCTTTTGCACTCCCGATTGTGGGGGCCGGGAGCGGCTTTGCCCCTGTAGACTCCGTGTGGGACAACTCGCAGAAGCTGGGAAAGCCACCTCCCCAGGCAGCTCTTGTGCTGAGTCCCAAAGCAGGGAGACAGCAAGGTCCTCCAATTTGCTACCTCATGGCGGATCCGGGAGAGCGGATCATCTCTTGGCGTGGCCTCAGCCCAGATGATGGTTGAGAGGGACAGGCGGTCCCATGGAGTCACTTGCACTAAGTACTGGGTGGCCTCCACACCCTTGCAGAATGCGGGGCTCACAGCAGTCGCACCGGTGCCGGAGAGGTGGCATCAGCCACCTGTTTCCTGGCTACAGGAAGCCCCGCAGGTCCTGGTCCCAGGAACCTGATCCAGCATCCCCACCCCGGCCTGCCGGAGTCTCTAGGTAGCCGGTCCCCTCAGCGCCAGTACTCCACTCCAGCGTGCGTCCTCGTCCAGACAGCAGTTAAGTATGCAACGCAATGTATAACCTTTGTTCAAGCCTTGAGAAGTTGGGTTGGTGCTTTCCCTGTAAATAGAGTGACAGCAGTAGGGTCTGAGAAATTTGGCATAGGGAACGTTGGCTAATGTTATTAATGTGGGGAATAAATATTTAAAACACAGGATAACCAGAAATTTTAAAATGTGTAAGCTAAATATTTTACAATTTAAGTATCTTGGGTAATTTACATATACATAACCAGCAATGTTTGCGGCATGTTGCAGCTCCTACATACTTCGACTCTAAAAATCCCATTGAAATTGAAAGAACAAATTCTTTCCAGTTAAGGTTACTGTGACTGTTGCTGTTGTTAGGTTCAGAGGTTACAAATTATGTGCTTTAAACACCAAAAAGGGTTATGTTATTGTTATGTTGTTGTTGTTAGGTTAAGGGTTTGCAAATTATGCGCTTCAATCACCATCTCTGTCCCCCAGAAGGCAAGTCATCCTTCTCTCCCATCTTCCCATCCCATCCACTTCCCTCTCCCAACACACATGCAAGTAACCAGCATTACTGATGCTGATATTAAACACTTGGGTTGAGTAATTAGAATTTGAACAGTTAATTACCTGCAGGAGAAAACTTATGGACTCTGTTAATTCAGAGAAATTTATTGCAGATGCAATCCCTAAAGAAGTGTGGGAGGAAAGTGATGTAGGAACAAGTCAAAGTACCTTATCTTGGTTAGAACTAACACCTTTAACAAATTCTTCTCTAAGAAATTATCACAGTTAACATTGTGTGTGCCTGCCACTGTCATTTTTATTTTTATAAGGAAAATCCAAACACTCTGAAATTTAATGGCGTTGGATTTATGCATGATGCAAATTTTCTCACAAGAAGTAATGTCAGAATTCTGTTACCTTTTTTATTTTGTAAAGGAGGAAACAGTAGCTCATTGACATGAGTCATCCAAAGTTTTTATTCCTTTCCTTCCAATAAATGATTATTTTGAAATAGTTATATGACAACGTTGATCACCTCTATAAACTAGTAATATTATTTATTCTGATTGACAATTAAAAAATGTATTTATTGGATGAAATTAACAGTTATATCAAGAAAGATTCAGTGATAATCAATGTAAAAATATTTTTCAGATTTCTTTGGGATAAAGTAAAATATTGCAGCACTCTTCAGTTATTAGAAAGATGTATTTATACTATATAATTGAGTCATTCTTGTTTCCAAAACCAGCATTTGTTATTACACTCAGACCATTTATTATTTATATCTGCCCCAGCCCATACCACAGAGCCTAGCACATAGTAGTTGCCAAATCAGTATTTGCTGACTGAAAGACCAATTCTATATCACAAAATTATTTTTTATTTGACATTTAATATCATCCAGTGCTTTAAGGGGGTTTATTAATACAGAAATAACATTTATTGTATGAAATTAATCCAAAATGGAAAATGTTAATGATTTTTTCAGTTTCATATTCTATTAAATAAGTAATGCAATTAGAAAATTACAAAAGCAAGCAATTAATACCATTGCCAGAATCAGTCTGTTCATAGAGCACTGTATGTTTCTTAGTTTGTTTGAGATTTTTTTCCCAGAAAAGTGGGGAGTGGATGAATCATAGCCAAACTGCAACATATTTCCTCAAAACTTGTCTTGTGCGTTCTCTCAGCAAAACTTCCGCACACACACACCCCTGCCGTGTTATTGCACCTGGACTTTATCACCCACAATCACATTGCCGTGATTACCAATTAAAACTATCTTGTCTTGGGCGCCTGGGTGGCTCAGTTGGTTGGGTGACTGCCTTTGGGTTAGGGTTTGGGTCAGGGTCCCGGGGTCCCAGGATCGAGTCCCGCATCGGGCTCCCAGCTCCACGGAGAGTCTGCTTCTCCCTCTGACCTTCTCCCCTCTCATGCTCTCTCTCACTCACTCTCTCTCTAAAATTAAAAAAAAAAAAAAAAATTAAAAAAAAAAATCTTGTCTTTACTGTGATTCAATTCCTACCCTGTTTTTATTATCCAGCTGAAGTCCTCCCTCCTCCACGAAGCCTTCCCTCCAAAACTTAGCCTGCAGCAAACTCTTTGAACTTTCAGAGTAGTGATGACACTTAACATTCTTTGTATTTTGACATTGTTGTCTAAGTTTTTTCTGCACACATTTGACCATTCTGCCAAGACTGATTATAAGAGCAGAAATAGCCACAGAAGTGTATCAGTTCAACCTTATTTTGTATGAAAGTAGAAACTGAGGCCCATCCAGAGGGATTAAGGAAATGGCCCAAATTCACAGCTTTACAGTAGCAGGAATGAAAAGATCTCTTTTTTGCCATTACTTCTGCTTCATTACTGCATACCTATCGGGTATGGGTCTTTGTGTATCTTCATGTCTACATGCTAATCATGATGCTTTGTATGTATTACATTTTGGGTGTTGCTGTTTTGTTGTAAATGTTATATAAAACATACATCCTACTATTCATTTTAAAAATATTTGCTCATGGGGCACCTGGGTGGCTCAGTGGGTTAAAGCCTCTGCCTTCAGCTCAGGTCAGGATCCCGGGGTCCTGGGATCCAGCCCAGCATTGGGCTCTCTGCTCAGCAGGGAGCCTGCTTCCTCCTCTCTCTGCCTGCCTCTCTGCCTACTTGTGATCTCTGTCAAATAAATAAATAAAGTCTTTAAAAAATATTTGCTCAATGATTTGATAGATGTGTTCATATGGTGAACACATAGTTATTTTTTCAAGGCTCTTTGGCAACAGTCCATGTATTTTGACAGTCTCACCTCAACTGATACATTTTACAAAACAAGTTCTATGTCAAAACAAGTAGAAAAGGGGGCAAAAAGCTTAGAAAATTGAGATAATTTACAATTTTTATAGGAGATAAAAGCACATTATTTTTACCCCATGCCATCCCTCTCTATCACCCCCAGCAAAAGAACTGGAGATACACACGCTCACACTCTGCTTAAAACTGTGGTAGAGATAAATGCATACAAAAGAACCTGGAGTATATGGGGAGTAGGAAGAGGGGGAAGGGATACTGGCAAAGAAGAGTTCACCGCTCTATAATAATAAGGTTATTTGTTTGAATCTGTATTGAAAAAAAAAAAAGTGTTTCCTTTTAAATATTCCCAAGATGTTCTGACATTTTGAGCCAAAAAGGAGACCTCTAACAGCTGCTGGGCCAGAGCCAGGACTTCTACCCTCACACCTGCCCTTCATCCTCCACTAGTTGCAAAGTCCTTTCAGTAATACATAACTGAGGAGAGGTATTGTGTCCCGAGTGCCAGAAACCAGATTGCCCAATTCCTACTATTTGCCACTACCTTTAGTGAAAATGAGACTTCATTAAGTCTGGACACTTTGCAGTTCCCTCCTGATGAAGCGGTTTTTGTTTGTTTGTTTTTGGTTTTTTGTTTTGTTTTTTCTTACCGCAAGTCTTTGACCTGATGTCTTTGGCAAAGTTGGAGTCAGGAATTCAAGCAGATGCTGAGGTTGGATCTTAACCCCATAGCTACCAATGGAAGGCTTGAAGCATCTGTCATCACCTGGTGGGGGGAAGGGAGGGTATGCAGAGAAGATGGTATAGGTTTGACGAAATGTTAAAACTTGTTAAAGTTGTCAGAGGGATGTCAGACTTTGAATATGTGGCCCGCTTTTCTCTCCACTGGCCTCACCTGTGCCCAGTGCCCACTCATCCTCATCTGTGCAGCTCACGCGCCACCTGACCTCAAGGTGTCTCCTCCAGCCTCACGGTTCATTTGATTCCTTTCACGTGGATATTGGCTAGAAACTTCTCACTGAGGTTTCTCTCTTCTTTTTCCACTCATGGTGCACAAGAAGGAAGTTGAAACTACTTCCATACTAGTAGAATATCTACCTTAAAATTAAAACCAGGAAGTAATGGAGAGAGCCTTTTTGGATACTGATTCTTTCACACTCAACCCCCACAGCAGCCCTGGTTTCCAGGATAGGTTTTGATTTCTTGAATCAATGTAGTTATGACTTGTGTGTCCTTTCTGAGAGTAATGCTCATAAGTCCTTGAGCTGGTCCTACGCTCTAGGTTACACAGTAATAGTAATAAAGATAAGAATGATAGTAATATTTATTGAAGATCTTCTTAATGGTAAATACTAAGCACATTTTTTACATGTATTAACCCCTGTATTAGGGTCTTCTAGGCACATGCTTTCTGATTCTGTTTCATAGTATATTCTGATTCTGATTCTATTTCATGTGTATTATGAGAAATTGGACCGTGTGATTATGGAGGCAGAGAAGTCCTATGATTTGCTGTCTTCAGGCTAGAGACCCAGAGAAATCAGTGGTGTGATTCAGTTGGAGTCTGAAGATGTTAAGATATAGGGAAACTGGTGGTGTAAATTCCAGTCTGAGGAGAGGAAAAGATGAGATGCCGTGTCTCAGCTAAAGCACTGAGGCAAGAAAAAAAAGGGGACAGATCTTTCTTCTGCTTTTCATTCTGTTCAGGCCCTCAGTGGATTGGATAAGGCCCACACATGTTAGGAAGGAGTCTACTTCTCTGAGTCCACCAATTCCAATGCTTATCTCACCCAGAAATACCCTCACAGACACACCAAGAAATAATGTTTAATCTTGGAACCCCATGGCAGAATTCAGACTCTGTCTCTACAAAATGCAGCCTGAGCTGTGAGGTTTAGCTGCCTCCTACAGTGTGCATTCTGTAGTAATACTAACAATAATAAATGACCATATAGGTTACCCACTGATTAGACACGTGCGTTGAGTTAACTTTAAATGAGTTTGATTTCTGCACTGAAGTACATCATTTACACTCTCTCCTCTGGTTCCTCTGAATAGGAGCACCTCCATGAGGTTGGCTGCTTGGAGCTGGAAGAATGGTCAGTAGCTATGCAGCATTAGGGGTTGTTGGTTTTCTGTTTGTTTTGTTTTTGTTTTTGTTTCTGTTTTTTTGTTTTTTGTTAAATCTTGGGCATTTATCTATTAACAACGTCTTTAGATATTTGAATGTTTATAGAGTAGTATTACAATCTGAGTCTACACCAAAGTATAACTGAACGTTCACATGATTTCTTTCTTCCTCAACCTTATACTGTAGAAGGGAATCCACTCTTTACCTGCAAGCAGAAACCCTGAAATTTAATTATAGGAAAGGAGAACATAAAAATGCAAACCTGGTTTTTTTTTTCCCCCTTGAATTTCATCTTTCTCCTTTACTATGGAGATAAAAGATTATTAGGAAAAAAAATTTCAGGTGCAGTATTTACATGGCTTTCATGTTTCATAAATTTGAAATGTGTTCTGAATTTTTATGGCTTGGTAGTTCTGGGGAAGTGCTTACTTTTTGTTTGTTTTTCTGAGAGCATTTAGAAGAAGAAAGTACTTCAGTTTGTTATGTTGTAACAGTTCCTAAGCATTTTATTATTCAGAACCTGAGTATGAAGTTGGAAGACTTATTAGGAACATTTTTAAGCTTTCCTATTTTTTTATCCTGGTACCTTCTAAAACTTCCAGAGTTAACTTTAACACTGCATTCCTAAAATAAAGTGAAAATTATTTATTTCTTGTTTATCCTTTGTAGAAATCAATTTAGTGACCAAGTGTACATAATTTCACTTCTACTACCTAATTTATCTGGAATTGTCAGGGGGAAAAAAAGAATCTGAATAAGAAAATTCCCAGAAATTTAAGTTTGCTAATTTAAATGGTTGACAAATATCTTCTTGCTTTAAGAAAGATATGTGAAGCACAGGCTAACCACTTTGAGTTTCTTGGTTTCAGTAGAGGGAAATATTATGGAGTACTAACATAGTGCAACCAATAACACAGCTATGAACTCATTAGTGAGGCTTTTCCTTCTTACATTAAATTCAACAAAATGAATTCAACAGACTTATTTAATGAACACCTATAAAATTTGATCCTACGTTAAGTTGTAACAATTGCAGAAATGAATAAGACAACCCACGTAAATAGCACTCAGATCAAAACATAAAACATGACCAGCACCCAGACATACGGTTTCTTCTGATCATTAGCTTTGCCTTCTTCCCAAAGGTAACTACTCTTGATTTCTTGTGTCTTTTTTTCAACATTATATTTGTGAAAGTCATTCATTTTGTGACATTTTACAAGTTTCCACTATTGTGAAGCATTGGCTATTGGGATATATCAATTACTTATCCATTTCAGTGTTCACGGATATTTTTAGTTTGGAGTTATGTGAGTAATGCTGCTCTGAACATTCTTGGACATGCCTCTTCATAAACATATTTTGCTATGTATGTGCCTAAGAATAGAAATGCCACGTATTAGGATAAATGCATGCTTAACTTTAATAAAAACTGCCAATGAGCATTCCAAATTTTGTGCATTAATTTATTATCCCACCAGCATAATAGTTTATGTTGCTCCATGTCTTCTCCAACATTTGGCATTGTCATCTGAAATTGTAGTCATTCTATTATGTAACTCATGAGGTTTCAATTTGCATTTTCCTGATGAATAAGGAGGTCAAGACCTTCAGTTATAATGTCTGGCCATTTAGTTACACTCTCTTATAGTTCTTAATCAGACTTATTACTGATTTTTCTATTGGGTAGCCAAACTCTTACTGGTTCATAAAAATTCTTTGAATACTCTTCATTACAAACTCTTTGTTGAATATATATGTTGCAAAAACTTTCTCCCACTGTCTCATGCTTAGTCTAGTCTTTTAATGAAGAAAAATTTCTAATTCTAATATGTTCCTTTTTATCAATCTTTCTTCTTTATGGCCAGTGACTTTTGCATCTGCTTTAGGAAATATATTCATACCCCAGTGTTATGAAGATTTTCTCCTGTGTTATTTTTTAGAATCTTATTGTTTTACCTTTTATATTTAGCTCTTGAATCCACTATTTTATTTTATTCTGTGAGATGGGTGAAGCAGGGGTTAAATTTTTATTTTCCATTTGGCCTGTGCATTTATTGACAAGGCCACCTTTTTTTCAGAGCTGGGCAGTGTTATATTTGTCATTAGCTATTGAATTATGGCTTCATGTAACAACATTGATAAATACTAGAAAAATATTATTAAGCCCAAGAAAACAAGTTACAGAAGAATGTAAAAACTGAATCCTTTTAAATATAGATTATATCTTATGAATAGTGATAAACAGTAACTTGTTTGAGGTTACAACTTTGATGAGCCTATAAAGAAAGTGAAGGTAGTAATAAAATGTTCAGGACTGGGTTAACTCAGAGTGGGGAGGGAAAAGGGTAATATTAGAAGGGACACAAAGGAGGGTGCCAGGGTGACTCGGTTGGGCAACTGCCTTCAGCTCAGGTCATGATCCCAAGAGTCGTGGGATCGAGTCCCACATTGGGCTCCCAGCTCCATGGGGAGTCTGCTTATCCCACGGACCTTCTCCCCTCTCATGCTCTCTCTCTCTCTCTCTCAAATAAATAATAAAATCTTAAAAGGGAGGGACACAAAGACTTTAAAGACTTGTAAGTATTCATTTTATTACAGTTTTCATACATTGCAAATGCTTAATAAATATTTTTGGTATCTATTTAGTAAGTTTGAGAAAAAACTAACAGTGATTGCCAAATTATCCAAGGACTACCACACAGTTGTCTGGCTACTAAGTTCCTTTTCATCCCTCTTCACTCTCTGTCCTTTAGGATTCTCCTTAGTTTCTTATAGCTTAGCTATACATTTAAGAAGGTGTTTGTTATGCTCTGTCCAGCATTTCTAAGTTCTGTTGTGTTGTTGTTGAGAAGCTTTCTAAGATTTGTATTTCCATATGCAGGAAACAGAAGTCCTTCACTTCACTCCTACCTCTCTCCCCTGCAGGTTCCAGTCCCCTTCCTCCATCCCACTGAAATTGTTATTGTCAAAGATAAAATGTCTTCCATGTTAGTCGGTCTTACAGATTCTTTCTCTACTGGATTTGTTCAATAAAATTGGCAACTTCCTGTATGTTGGTGTATTTTATTTGCTGCTAGGAAACCACAATCTCTGAATTCCTTTATTTTTTTTAATATTTTATTTATTTGACACAGAGATCACAAGTAGGAAGAGAGGCAGGGGGCGGGGGGAGCAGGCTCCCCACTGAGCAGACAGCCCAGTGTGTGCATCTCAGGACCCTGAGATCATGACCTGAGCCAAAGGCAGAGGCTTAACCCACTGAACTACCCAGGCACCCCTCAATTTCTGAATTCTTGTGTTACCCTGTTGGACTCCTTTTATTAACCTCATTCCCTGCCTCCTTCTCTTGTGCTGATAGCTCAGTGTCTGTGGCCCCAGGGCTCAGTGCTGGACCCTTTTTTCTACCCCACCTTCTTGCTAAATGATCTCATCAGTCCCGTGGCTTTAACATGCCCAGTGTTTCCCGAATTTATCTCTTCAGCCCTTGTTTCCATTTTAGAATAAGAGTTCTGTACCCATTTGCTTACTTGACACTCTTATTTGGATGTCTGATAGGCATCTCAAATTAGCATTTTAAAACATAGTTTTTGATTTTCCTCAACTCTCTTCTCAAGCCACTTGGTATCAGTGGGACTGACTCCAGCTGCAAAGAAGAGAGAGAGAGAAAAAAAAAAATATATATATATAAATATATAATACATATAAAACAGTGACTTAAAAGTATAACTTTTGTTTCTCTTTTATATGAAAAACGTCTGAAAGTCAGCATTCAGAGCTACTCTGAAGGCTCCTTGGTCATCAGGTTTCTTTTCATGTTTCTGATTCAGTGCCTTAGCAGGTGCTCCCATCTTTCAGATCACTTCAGTATCCACGGTCATCTTGGCATGCTGCCCATCTTGCCCAGGTTTCCAGAGGGAAGACGAGAGAAAGATAACAGGGTGAAAAGGGCACGTCACTCAGATTGAAGCAACCTTTCCAAAAATCTCACACAATATTTCCAAATATATCTTTTGGCCAAAGGGCACACACCTAGATGCAAGGAAGGGAATGCAAAAATGGATTTCAGCTGGACCTGCTTCCCTCTTTACTACAATTTGAATTGTGTTGCCAAGAAAGAAGGAGAAAATTGGTGCTTTGCATTGAGTTGAGGTCTCTTACTCACTATTTTTTCTGAGTCTTTGCCATCTCAGCAAACAGAACTACTGTCTGCCTGCTGATTCAAATAAAAATCCTAGCTAGGGCCATTCTTGATTCCTTCCCACATCCTGTCCATCAGATAGTCATCTTACTTCTATTTCCAAAATAATATCTTGAATCTGTCATCTTCCCTCCTTCTCTGCTATTCTCTTAATATAAACCCTCATTTTCTTTCAGTGACATTTTCTTTCAGTGACATTAAATAATTTGTAGTGTCTAGTTATGAAGTCTGAAGGTAACTGAGTTAAAGTTTGGTATTTTGCAGCAGCCCTTATAATATGTAAAATATGGCCTAGGAATATCAGGTAGCAAACAGATCAGGCGCTCATTGTAACCTCAAGGAGTTCACAATCTAAAATGGGAACTAAGAGAAAAACTGTATCTATATTCTAACTCAGACTTCGGTAAGTGCTAGCAAAGATATTTAAAATAGATGTGAGTGACTACTATCTATACTATATAACCCACCCCACCCCACATGTAGCTAGTATACTGTACTATCTAAAATCATGGCTTCCCATGTAGTTGCTTTTTCTTATACCAAAAAGTTTCTTCCATCCTGATTCACCTTTTTTTGGTCATTATTTTCTCCAAAAGGAAATAAAAAACAAAAATAACAAAATAACCACCACCACCACCAACAACAAAAAACCCCAAAACAACAAAGAACACCACTCTTTCTGAAGCAAGTTTCTACACATTTCTGACATTACTATCCCGGTATGGAGGACATTCTTTTCCAACACTGCCTCACTTAGAGATGCTACTTAGCTTACTTCAGAGAAAGTGAGCAGCAAGTGATATATGCTGATTAATCTGGCTTTTTACAGGGTGACAGCCTCAGGAAAAGGCACCGTTAGAAAATCAAAGCAGAAAAACTTTAAGGGCTCCAAAGTGCTCTATAGATAAGGTGTAAGTGAATTAAAAAGGAAAGATTTAATAGCTTTAGTTTATCTCAGAGAATAAATGTTTCATGACATTGAAAGATGTTTACTAAGCTGTTTATTTATAAGAACCAAGACTAATATCATATTAAGCATTGCAAAATTTAACAATGTTATGGTGCTATTTTAAGTTTGCTTTGATGATTCTTTTATCTTTTATTTTCCCAGTTCTTGAAAGGTATTTGTAGCTATAGTTTTTTTTTTAAATTTTTTTTATTTATTTATTTGACAGACAGAGATCACAAGTAGGCAGAGAGGCAGGCAGAGAGAGAGAGGAGGAAGCAGGCACCCTGCCGAGCAGAGAGCCCAATGCGGGGCTTGATCCCAGGACCCTGGGATCATGACCTGAGCCAAAGGCAGAGGCTTAACCCACTGAGCCACCCAAGCGCCCCTGTAGCTATAGTTTTATTAATATGAGGCATTCTCAGAATTCTTGGTGTAAACTACTTAATAATAATAATAGATAGCATTTATTGTACAAACACTGTACTATGCAAAGATTAAAAGATAGTTAATATCTTATTTTTCCTATATCCTTTATAAAGCCTGATTCTGGCTGGATGCATCTTAAGTAGTTAATACATATTTATTTGTTCTGCTATAATGTTGAGAAAATACTGTATTGGGAATTATAAATGAAAATATGATTCTTAACTCTCACTTTTATTAAATGGAATAACCTGGTTGGTTTCGCATAGACTACAAAACTGCTAAGGTTTCCCCCAGCTGTAAATTCTTTCGTTTTCTTTCTTCCTTTCTTTTTCTTTTTCTCTTCATTTCTTTTCCTCCCTCCCTTTCCCGCATTTTCTCTCCCTCCCTTCCTTCCTCCTTTCCTTCTGTTCTCTATCTATGAGCACTCTGGCCTATTTTGGAATATTTTCATCCATTCAACAAATATTTGTTGAATGTCTGCTGGTAGGATACTAGCCATTGTTCCATTTACTGGGATTCAGCAGGGAGCAAGATAAGAACAAACAGTGAACAACCAAGTTGTTGCATTCTCATGGACTTCAGGGTTGTAGCCCCTTGAGGGAAGACTGCCTCCTCGTTCATTTGTTCTTCCATAGTGCCTGGAGGAAGGCATTGACTCTGTTGATACTTTAAGGAAAAAACATTAATGAATATAGTACAGAAAGAAAGAAAGGAATGAATGAATGAATGAATGAATGATGAAGTGAACTTTTGATCCCTTTAGGTTTGAAAAAACAGCCATGTCTTCAATAAATTATAATTAAAGGAACACTGGGTGACCTCATAAAGATTGAACCCAGGAGACAAAAGGTAAGTAATCATAGGCAGTTTCGGTTTTCTCATGTGTTCATCTTCAGAAATTTCATTTTCACAAATTATACACCAGTGTCGCTAAACAACTTTCAGTGCTCTTATTTCAGATCTTCATAATCAGCTGAGAAACATTTCAAGCTGTCACAAACGGGAACTATTCTCAGACTATAGTTCAGTTCCAGTAACATCACCATTTATGTGCATGAGTTTTGTAATTATTTTAATATCATTGCATTTTGTCTCAATCACTTTATAAAAAATGTGAAAACCAGAAACAAATATGCTGATTCAACCTGGCAAGAAGTATGACTCTCATAAATCTAATTAATAGGTTTTCGATAACAGTAGAAAACGCTTAAAGTTTAAAAAATCATATTTTACTGAGATTCTCATTAGATTTAAGCAAGGATAGTATGCATTTGATTGTCAGATTAAAACAAAAAAGATTAAGAACGTGTATGTAATGTTGGAATTTTATCATTGAAAATGGATCTAACAAAAAAGAGATTGTTTTTTCCTCCCCTTCAGCTCTCTGGCAGACAAACTCCCTATATTTGACTACTGCCCATGAGACCTTCACACACGCTTTCCAAAATGCATTAAGTATGAAAGTAGGCCTAAGAAGTGGGGGCATCTGGGGGCATCTGGTAGCTAATTGGTTTTAATAGTCTCTCTTCTCCCCCAAAGTATCCCTCCCCTTTATCTCTCCCTTTCTTTTTCTTTTTTCTGCCACTTTTATTGTTCATCTGTGATTTTTTTTTTTTTTTTAACTACGTTAGGCCTGCTGGTGATACCTAAATGTAGTCACAGGCAATGTACACCTGAGCGCAGAGCTAGAGAACTTAGAATGGATTGACCTCTGCTGTGAATTTTAAAGATTCAAAGGTTCTGGAATCTATGTGCTTCTTCTCTCATTTTTAGAAAGCTCCAGAGACTTGAGATTTGTTAACCTTGGATAACTTGACTAGCATAGCATGGCATACTGGAAAATGTGTATATGTGCTGGCATTGAATTAAAAACTTGGCTCTGTCGTTCATCCACATAACCGTGTGCTAGCTCCTCAGCCACATAGAAAGTCAGTTTCCTCATTTATAAAATGTGTATATGATGACTCAGTATCATTGTGAAGATTGCAAAGACATATGTATATGAAGCATCTGGCATACAGCAGGCACTCAGTAAATATTGTTATACTAATTATACTGTATTGGAATAAATTACTGTTATGCATAAGGCATGGATACAGTTTAATGAAAGTAAAGGTCCTCCCTTCAAAATAACTTAAATATTAAAAGCAAAATAACTCCCTTTCTATATTTTTACCTGATCTTGGAGAAAACATTAATCAGGGAGCACCTGAGTGGCTCAGTCCAACTCTCATTGATTTCAGAGGGGGTTGTGATCTCCGGGTCATGGGATCAAGCCCCATGTTGGGCTCTGTGCTCACTATGGAGTCTGCTTATACTTCTCCCTCCTCCTCAGCCCTCCCCCTGCTCTTGCACATGCTCTCATATGAGCTCTCTCAAAAATAAATAAATATATATATTTTTAAAAAGCATTAATAAATTCCTAAATGTTCAGTGATGGGGTCTTGGGAATCAGTGACAAATACTAAAGTAATTAAAACAGTAAGTTAATTGTTAAAGCAGATCCTTTCTTAAAAGTAAGACAGTATGTTATACTGTATGTTGACTACCTGAAATTTAAATAAAAACTTAAGGAACTAAGAGAATGAACAGGATGTTTGTAATTTGTTCATAATCCAAAGATACCAAAATGGTACTGACTCATGACCACTCTCATTATCTGTACTTGGTGAAACAAGAAAACTTCCTGGAAAGAGTGAGATTCAAATGATTTATATCTGAAAAATGAGGCAACAGTAAAAATTGAATATCTGCTTCTTTCATTTACCTGCACTGTAAAAACCTTTAAATATTCCAGGGAACACACAGGGTAACCATTAAAACTAACAGAAACCAACAGCCAAGGAAAGATCATTTCATTTCTTTAATATACTTACTACTGTCTTCAATATATTTCCTTTTCTCTTCCCCAAATTGCTTTTCCTCTTTTGCTGTGGCTAGTGGCTTATTTTCCCAACATCTCAAAACTCTTCTCTCAATTATTTGATTTTTCATCCTCCCTCAGGATTTTTCTCTTTCCATTTGTAGTCAGTCTGTTGATTCTATACTGTGAGATATAAAGACAATACAAATTTGTCATTTACAAGCAATGGGCAGATAGAAGAAAAATCCATCTGCACTTTTTTTCATAAAGGTGGTAGATTAGGTTTTCGGTGATGGGTAGGATAAAAAGTGAAGATGCAATAAGAGTTTGGATGTAGGATGTGCGGCTCAGTTGGTTAAGCTTCCGACTTTTGGTTTCAGCTCAGGTCATGATCTCAGGGTCATGGGATCGAGCCCCGCAGCAGACTCCATGCTAAGTGGGGTGTTTGCTTGAAGATTCTCTCCCTCTGCCCCTCCTGCTACTTGTGCACGCACATGCTCTCTCTCCTTCTTTCTCTCCACCCTGCCCTAAATAAAAAATCTTTAAAAAACAAACAAACAAAAAGAGGTTGGATGTACATTTTGGGTAAAGTTAATGGCAAGAGAAAATAAAGACAGAAAAAAATAAAGATTTTGGCATAAAGAACAAATAGTCAAGTTTCAGGTCTACTGGGATAAGAGTCTAGAAAGATGGACAGTATGAAGGATAACTTCGAATGCAGTCTAAGAAAGCTGAACTCTAGTGAGTTTCTAAGACGGAAAGAGCATAACATCTCCAATAAATTAGTCTGGCAATAGAGAGGAGAAGGGTTATAGGCAGAACTATAATTTACTAATTAGACCTAAGATTTTTCAGGTGCCCAAAATATGAAATTTGTTAAGTGGGCAACAATGTTAGTGATAGAATGGAAAGTAAAGGAAATAAAAAATGTGAGGTCAGAAACACAAAGACTTCTCACACTAGTGGGCCACAGGAAATGGTATTGGCATTAATATGAAGTCAGAGAGAGGAGCTCAAGGGTGGGAAAGGGAGATGATAAGTGCACAGTGAGTCATATTGGTGCTAGAACGTCAGCAGGATAACCAAATGGAATATGTATCTTGGGAGAATTATGGTAAAAAGAGGATGTAAATCTGTATTTTCCTTGCAGTGAACATGAACTTCATAGAATCAGTATGGTTTTCTCCATTGTAAAAATCATAATAAAAATGAGAGTGAAGCCAGAAATAGGTAGGGACATAGATCTTTATTACTAAAAAATCAGTACAGCGTCAGCATCAAAGTGAGAAGTTCTTTCTTTAGCACTAGGGTTAGAAGAATTTGTGAATACCTTGTAACTGAAAGCATTAATATTCCCCACAGAGGAAAACAATGGCTGTTTAAAAGGGTATTTATAAAGTAAGGCCAGCTAAAAATCACTACTCAATAAATAATTGTTGAGTGAACGCATGTTCATGTTTTTGTAAGGTCTGATAATCAACCTAGGGGGAGAAAGGAATTTCATGGCCCCCAATTTTCTTTCCTTTTTTACTGTGGTAAAATATACATAATGTAAAATTTATCATTTAACCATTTTTAAATGTACAATTCCATGACATTAATTATAATAATAATATTGCACAATCATCACTATTTCCAGAACAGATTCATCAATCTGTACAGAAATTTTGCACTAACTCCCCATTCTTCCCTCCTCCCAGCCTCTAACAACCTCTAATCTACTTCCTGTGTCTATAGATTTGCCCGTTCTGATATGTCATATTAGTGGAATTATACTATCAAACAATTAGGTATTTTCGTTTTTATCTTCTTGTGGTAAGAATACTTAACATGAGATCTGCCCTCTTAACAAATTATCTGTGTGTACAATCCAGTATTGTTGGCTAAAGCTACCAGGTTTTACAGCAGATCTCTAGAACTTATTCATCTTTTTTCTTTTTCTTTTTTTTTTTTATTGTAAAGATTGACTGATTTTAGAGGGAGAGAGAGAAACCATGCACATCAGGAAGACAGGCAAAGGGAGGGAGAGAGAGTCTCTTCAGACAGACTCCCTACAGAACAAGGAGCCCAACATGGGGTTCAATTCCAGAACCCCGAGTCCATAACCTGAGCCAAAATCAAAGTCAGACGCTTAACAGACTGAGCTACCCACGTGCCCCAAGAGCTTATTCATCTTACTTAATTGAAACCTTATGCCTGTTGGTTAATAATCCCATTTCTTCCTTCCCATAGCCCCTGGTAATCACCATCCCAGTCTTTGATTTTATGAATTTGACTATTTTAGATACCACATATAAGTAGAATCATGTGTAGTTGTCTTTATGTATCTCATGGCAGCTGATTTTCTAAGACAATGTAATCCAGACAAAAGGTGGGGGTGCGGGGCAGACATTTTAGTTATACTTATGCTGAGAATACTTATCCAACACTCAATATCTCTGATAGAAAATAATATTGTATTTCTAGTTGTTTTAGCACTTACAACATGCCTCCATATTGTTTCATTTTTACAACCCTCCTGTGAGGTGGGGCAGAGATAACTATCTGCATATCATAGATGAAGTGATGCTCAGGAGTACTGGGTGGCCTGATCCAGGACACATAACTAATAAATTACTCTCAGGTTCAGCTCATTTGGTTGAAACTAGAAACATAAGAAACAAACAAAAACAAGCAAATAGTGATATCACTTACTTAGAGGAATAAATGATTGATATTAAAAAAATGTGGATTTTAACACTTCTGTTTTCAAGCAAGATAGAATTTCCTTGTGAAACTATAAAATGTTGCTATGTAAAAAAGTAAAAACAAACTTATCTGATGAGTATTTAACTGTACCTTAGTAACATTATTGTTACTGCATTGAGAGTATAATCAGAAACTATCTACATATGAAGATACTAAAATTTTAGCTGATGATATAATGAGTCAGAATTAGGTGACTTCT
Source organism: Taxidea taxus jeffersonii (assembly GCA_003697995.1). Lineage (NCBI taxonomy): Eukaryota > Metazoa > Chordata > Mammalia > Carnivora > Mustelidae > Taxidea > Taxidea taxus. Next base: position 982 of record RCUC01138271.1, on the reverse strand, counting down.
CAAATCTTATTTTTCTTTTAGAGAGAGAGAGCAGGGGAGGGGCAAAAGGAGAGGAAGAGAGAGAGAATCTTAAGGAATCGGACACTTAACTGGCTGAGCCAATCAGCCGCCCCTCAAATCTTACTTTTTAAAAGATAATAAATAATGAGTAATTGTCATTGGAGCAAAAATACATAAAATAATGGATGCCTTTTAAAAGGTTACATAGTTTTCAAATGTCTGATGAGGATTTAAGAAATTGAGACTTGCTTATATTTTCTCACAAAATGTGAAGGGAAAGTCTTTTAAGCCAAGAGGACATGTTTTACTATGGTAACCATGTAGGTGAATTTCTTCAAATTTTGATTTTTAATGAATCTTTGAAATATAGTATTCTTTAATACTTACACTTGGTAATCTCAATACAATATTCATTGCAATAGAAAAAAAGTAAAACCCAGTAGAAGAGTGTATTAAATTCTTTGGTCTTTGTTAATCTCATCAACTATCTGCCTGATAGTTGAGATCAGAAAGTTGGAAGTTGCATGTCAGTCATTTGGTATGTTCCAGCCTTGCACTCTCTGATTTAAAGAAAGTCTGAAACAATGCAATATCAGTGTGTTTCTTCTAAAATTTAAGAATATGTCATCTATAGAAAGGAAATGGCATAGTATAAAGCAGCCAGATTTAAACTTTGGTTTACTAATGATTGACTTCCCTGGTTTGCTTGATTTCTAAAGATGGCTGCTATCTGTGTGGTGCCCAGAAAAGCAAATGGAAAAATCCTAGCCTAGAGTCACCTGATAACTGTGTCAGGACTTCATGTAACATACTGAAGCATATACTTCACACCGAGGTTTATACTTAGGCAATTTAAATACAACTATCAATAAGAAAATATTTTTTGAAAAAGGCTAATTTACTTTGTAGCCAATTCTTCCTGAATATGTGAATATATCTTATCAATGTATGTGTAAGATGATGTAATTTTTAAAATTACTTT
>RCUC01138270.1:0-37094 GCA_003697995.1 Taxidea taxus jeffersonii | reverse complement strand
TTTAAAAAGAAAAAAGGGAAAACTAAAGTTCTGAGAGGTACATAAAACACCCAAGGTCACAAAACAGGTAAATGACAGAGCTGAGATTTGAATCCAGTTCTAGGTAACTCCAAAAGCTATTTTTTCCCCTGCATGTATTACTTATAATATCAGTAGTCCTTGTTGAGTATACCTCTTCAAGGTATCAGATTTGTCCATTTTCTCCATCCTTATTGGCTATACATTAGAACAGGTCCTTATCACCATTATGCCAGTTCTGCCCTTTCCAATTTCATAATGTAGATACAAATCTAGTTCCCCAATGAGTCTTCAATACATTCACAGTAAAGTCAACATTTTTTGGCACAGGATGTAAAAAAGCTCTTCATAATCTAGCTTTTGCTTACTTTTATACCTTCATCCCAGGAATCCTCCACCGTCCCCACTCTCAACACCAGCTACACTGAACTCCTACTTCCTCTAATGTTCCATGCTTAATTGTCTCTGGACCTTTGACTAATGTAGCCAGTATCCAACATATTTTCCCATTCCAAATCTCCATCTCTGTTGGTCTGACAAAAGCCCAATTCATCTTACAGAACTTAGTTCATGTCATTCCCTTTGGGAAGTCCTTCTGACAGGTGTCTTTCTGAATCTAGGTCCGAAACCTCTCTGACATCCTGTGCATAAATTTCATTATATCAATGGACAAACTACATGGTGAATGTATACTGTAAATGTTTGTTTTGTCTTCCCAAGAGATCATATACTCTTGTCTCTGAGGAGCAAAATACACCTCCCATTTTTTCCATTCCTAAAAATGGATTGCCTGAGAATGTTAAGATTTGAACAAATGACTGGCCCATGTGCTAGTGGATATTGTCACTGTATTGGGTTGAAATTATGAGTACAGAAAATTCTCAAGTGTCACTTTTTTTATAGGGTAAGTTGGGTATGGGATAACTTATAAAGTAGACAATGAAATCTGTATCAATGAGACCACTATTTTACTTATAATTCAATCTGTAAAGTTAGGACTATAAAAAAGGCAAACAAAGTAGCTGTTACATAGGAAAAGCAGTTGGTTTGTTGCAATGACTTTGTTTTCAATTTGTCAAGGAAAAATTAATAGTAATAAAGATGTAAAAAAATATAAGAAGCTGTGCCACGATAGTGCTGGTGAAAGACAAGTAATTACAGAAACAAACTACACATAGTTAGTAAAATGTCTGAAGGAAAAAATTAATGCTCTTTTGAAACTCTAGTCTGTAAAGTTCCTGTTACCACATAATCTTACATATAACTCAAGATTTCTTGGTACTGTAACTATGCATCATGATGGAACATAGAGTGACCCTTCTTTTCTTTTCCTTACATACTATCAGAGGTAAAAACAAACGAACAAAAAAACATTCCAAGGCTGCTTGGAAAACCAAGCCATCTTTCCTATTCCTTTCCTTTTTTGTTCTGCTCCTTTTTTTTCTTTTCCAAGTACAAAAACTGGGCCAAGGGTAACAGGCGCCAGTTGTTTGGTAAGTGGCATGATATTAGGTCACTAGATATTCAAGAACATCTAGAATGGGTATATAGGAGAAACTGTTTCTTGCACTTTTTCTTCAGCAACAGCAGGAGTGGTCTTTTGCCTCAAAACAGTACTAAGAGGGGCGCCTGGGTGGCTCAGTGTGTTAAGGCCTCTGCCTTCAACTCAGGTCATGATCCCAGTGTCCTGGGATAGAGCCCTGCATTGGGCTCTCTGCTCAGCAGGGAGCCTGCTCCTACCTCTCTCTCTCTGTCTGCCTCTCTGCCTACTTGTCTGTCAAATAAATAAATAAAATCTTAAAAAAAAAAAAAAACTACTAAGAGACTTGAATTTAAGCTTAAAGGAAGAAAGGAAAGTAGATTTAAATAGTAAAGAAAAACAGCATGTTCCATATACTGTAACCTAGTTCTCTGAATTTTGAGACAGGGGGCCTACACCTAAGCCATAAATGTATTACTCTGACTTGAGTTTCAGTATATTTAGCTCCCTAAGAGACCTTAGGGATTAAATTAGAATCTGAGTATTCCTGGTTTCTCTTATTAGATACCCTCTCATGCCATCACAATATTAATCACAAGTTATTTCTAACAAAAGCTGCTCAGGACAGAGGGCCTGTGTGGTTTTATGTCCTTTGGCTAGCAAACTTCGTGACACATTGGAAGTACTGGATGAATGTTTCTTAAATAAAGTGAATGGCAATCTAAAATCCATATAAACACAGCAAGCTTTCTTACTTGTAGGCCAGCAGCAGGTCACAAGACTACTAGATCTTACCTAGCTTGCAAAAGACCTGTTAATATGGGTGGCAAGACAGTAAGAAAAAGAGTTAAGTGGACATTTACCACAATTATCTCCTGCTTCATTGATACGGAACTCAGATCATTTAAGTGTACATCCCAAAGTGTAAGTCAGAACCTGCCACTGAAACTACTGTGTTCCTTTTCTCTCACATTCATGCTTTAGCCTGTGACAGGTGTTACCACATTCAGCAAAACCTGCTGTATAACAGAGTATACTTTAAAAAATAATTATAACCAATCTTGACATTTAATGAAGTGGGCCAAGATTTCTTCCTTTCCACATATTTCAAAGAGGGTAAATACAGTTTAGTATTACAGATATATACACTTTAAATTTTTTCTTCTGATTTTAACAATGCATACTTACCAGAGAAAAATATTAAAGAAAAAATAAAATTATGCATATATTACCCAGAGATTACTATTACCATTTTGGTGTATCTGCTTCTAATCTATTCTGCATTTTTTTTTTAAAGATTTTATTTATTTATTTGTCAGAGAGAGAGAGAGAGCGAGCACAGGCAGACAGAGTGGCAGGCAGAGGCAGAGGAAGAAGCAGGCTCCCTGCCGAGCGAGGAGCCCGATGTGGGACTCCATCCCAGGACGCTGGGATCACGACCCGAGCTGAAGGCAGCCGCTTAACCAACTGAGCCACCCAGGCGTCCCTATTCTGCATTTTGATAATGATGCAACTTTACTACATAAACAATCTGCTGTATTCTGTTCTTTTTTACTTATTTAATAATGTAAATGCTTCCAAGTTACTACAAATCCTCTTAAAATAGTATAATGATTGTATAACAGTCCATCATACACATATACCAGAACTTACAAAACCATTACCCTGGTATTAGACATTAAGGTTATTTTGAAACACACAAGTAACCCAGAGCAACATAAATAATAAACAACTTGAACAAAAATATTTGTTCTTATTACTTCCAAGAGATGGAGGCCTAGAAGTGAGATTACTAGGTCAAAGGATATGGAAACACTCTTAAAGGACTTTACATACCCATTAAAAAATCACAGGAGCACATATAAAGAGCTGCATTCATTTGAATTTCCACTAGAAGTATACAAGAGTACTTTTGTATCTCATGCACAAGAGAAATTCAGTAAAACAAAAAAAAAAACCTTTAACAGACAAAAAATTGATATCTCACTATGGTTTTTAACAGAAGTGATTCCTATTCCGGCCTGTAATAGTCTATATATCATGAAGGTGCAAGTCAATGCAATAAGATAAAGAAATAAATCTATATGAGGAAGGAAAATCTAGAAAATTGACAAATTACTAGAACAAATAAGACATTTCAGCAAGACTGCCAAAAACAAGGTAAACATAAAAATTCAACAGCTTTCCTCTATAACAGCAATATTCAATTAAAAAAAAGAAAAAATATTCCATTTGTAATAGCAATAATAACATGAATACCCAAGCATCAATCTAATTAGAAATGTACAAGTCTCATGCAGAGAAGGGGGAACATTCTTACACTGTTGGTGGGAATGCAAGCCAATACAGCCACTCTGGAAAACAGAATGGAGGTTCCTCAAAAAGCTAAAAATAGAGCTACCCTATGACCCAGCAATTGTACTACCCAGCAACTGTACTACTGGGTATTTAACCCAAAGATTAAAATGTAGCTATCCAAAGGGGCACCCGCACCCCAATGTTTATAGCAGCAATGTCCACAACAGCCAAACTATTTATATAGAGTCCAGATGTCCATCGACAGATGAATGGATAAAGATGGTGTGTGTGTGTGTGTTCCTGTGTGTGTAATGGAATATTACTCAGCCATTAAAAAGACTGAATCTAGTCATTTGCAATGACCAAGATGGAACTAGAGGATAATATGCTAAGTGAAGTAAATCAGAGAAAGACAAATACTATATGATTTCACTCATATGTGGAATTTAAGAAACAAAACAGAGGAACATGAGGGAAAGGAAGGAAAAATAAAATAAGATGAAAATACAGAGGCGAACCATAACAGACTCTTAGCCATAAGAAACAAAATGAGGGTTGCTGGAGGGGAAGGTTTAGCAGGACGAGGTAACTGGGTTTTGGACATTACAGGAGGACATGGGATGTAATAAGCACTGGTGTTATATATAACTGATGAATCACTGAACTCTATCTCTGAAACTAATAATATACTCTATGTTAATTAACTGAATTTAAATAAAAAAAAAAAGAGATGTGTAAGTCTTGAGGAAGAAGACATAAAGAACACAAAGTAAGCCCTGAATAAAAGAAATGTATGTTCTTACAGGAAAGATTTCTTATTATAAATGTGTAATTTTTCTAAAATCAACTCATATGAACACAATAATAAATTAAAATATTAAATTTTCCAAGAAACACTACTAGCTGATTCAACATGTGAAAGATCAGGCAAGACAATTCTCAAAAAGTAAAACAGTAGAATAAAAATATATTACAAAGCTATAGTAATTAAAGACAATGTAATAATGGCTTAGAGAATTAGCAACTAGAATACAGAGTCTAAAATAGATACATGTCCATATGAGATTTCAATATAGGATAAAAAATGACATCTGAAATCAGAGGGAAAAGAAGAAAATGATTTATTTTGGCTTGGGACTACTGGCTATCTGGTGTGCTGTGCGGATGGGAGTGGGGTGAGAAAGTTCAGATCTCAATCTGACACCATTCACAAAAGTAAACTGCAAACAGGTATTTAAAAAAAAAAAACTGAAAGCAGAAGCAAGACAAAACTACAAACAAAAAATATTAGAAGAAAATACAGAAGAACTACAAGATTTACTTTCTTTTTTTTTTTTTTAAAAGATTTTATTTATTTATTTGAGAGAATGAGAGAGAGAGAGAGAGAGAGCATGAGAAGGGGGAGGGTTAGAGAGAGAAGCAGACTCCTTGCCCAGAGAGCCCGATGCGGGACTCAATTCCAGGACTGTGGGATCATGACCTGAGCTGAACGCAGTCACTTAAAACCAACCGAGCCACCCAGGTGCCCTGAACTACAGGGTTTTCTTAAGCAAGATTCCAAGATTCCAAAACAAAGGAAAATACTGATAAACTTGATCATTATCAGAATTTTGTATTTTTTTAAGACAAAGATATAACTTCAACTATGTATCTCTACCTTTGCTTAGGTCAAAACCTGTGGAATAATCCTTATTCCCAATTCCTGTCTTTCTCTCGTACTTTATTCCCTACCCTGCTGAGTGCTCCTTCAAAACAGATCCAGGATCCAAGCACTTCTCCACCTCACTCCACTACTTGCACCTTATTCTAAGCTAAAGTTAATCCAAGCTTTTCTCCTGCTTGACCACTGTAATTGTTAACTGCCACCACTGTCCTACTCCATAAATTCATTCTTAACATAGTTCCCAGAAAGATAGTGTTCTTTTCTACCTAAAATCCTACAGGGCATCCTATTGCATTCAGAGCAAATGCCAAAGGCTTTATAATCACCTACAAAATCCTATATATAAACTGGCCACCCATCACCTCTTTAATCTCATGCTCTGGCTCACTGAACTTCAACTATGCTGTCCTCCTTACCATTCCTTGAACACACTAGGCATAATTCCAATTTACGGCCCTTGAACTCTGTTCTTTCGGCCTAGGATGGTTTTGCCTCAGCACATGTATGTTCAACCTTCTTACTTCTTTCAAGTCCTTATTCTAGTATCACCTTCTCGATGTGTCCTATACCCAGAGTGCTCTATTAAAACAGTTATGGCCTTCCCTCTCCAGCAATCCTATTCTGCTTAGCTTTACTTTTCCCAAAGACTATGAAAATATGAATACACTGTATCAATGGTTAGGACAGTAAAAAAATCAGAAACTACCTAAATAGTTATGAAGTGAGGAATACTTGAGGAACTGTAAAATAGTTACACTACAGCAATGTTGTGTAGTAGTTAAAAAGAATGTGAAAAATCTTTACATACAAACCTAAGACATATCTCTAAAAAATATGACTGAGTTAAACAATCAAAGTTCCTGATGACTACATTACAAGCTTTACATATATCCTACAATGATATTCACACGTAATAAATAAGTGGGAAAAGGTCTGAAAGGACATGTAACAAACTGATTAAGAGTGCTTACTTCAAAAAGGGGATCTGAAGAATGGAATATAATCAGCAGGAGCGTTTTTGGCTTTACTTATCCTAGGTACATTTTTAAAAAATAAAGACAATGTTTCCATGTATTAGTAACATAATTAAAGATTTATCTTAAAAGAAAAAAAAGTTGGTAATTCATAAACCCAATATGGCATTTCATTATTGTTTTTATCTGCATTTTTAAAAATTCCTAATGGCGTTATGTTTACTTGCCATTTGAATACTCTTTCTGAATTTAAGTGTTCATGTCCTTTGCCATTTGTCTACTTGGACTCTCCTTTTGTATAGCTCTATTTATTAAGGAACCTTTGTCTTATTTGTTTAAAATATTTTATATAATTTATAACCACAGACATGAAAACCAAGGGAAATAGGGCTTGGTCAACCCCTGTGAGGTCGGCTATAAATGACATTTAAAGAAATTATGACCCCATAATAACATTTAGAAGTAATAGAAACATAAAGTGCAAGTAGAAATAACAAAAAATGAAGGTACAATCTTATTGTCCACTTTCTTCAACTATTACTGATTTGATTCTTTTAGCATTTCCTACCAACCCTTTGAGGTAAGTAGGGCAGTTATTAATATTTCCCCATTATTGATAAGAAACAGACTCAAAATAACCCAACTGGCCTTTACTTCTCATGAGAAAAAAAATTTTTTTACGTATTCTTTTCTCAGAGTGAGCACCAGGTAACATTTCTGTGTAGGTAAAACAGACCCACAAATTTGAAAAACAAAAGGATCGATCTTTTTAAAAAATTAAGCCAACTACCAATTCAACTAATAATTCTAAAGTTATTCTGAAAATAATCTACTTAATAATAGTGAAGCAACAGGCTCATGATGCTACTGTAGGTATATGTGTTTCATAGTTGTGTTTTTTACACATAGACTAGAAATCATGTTTATCTACTAGAACTGATCAGAAAAAACAAAAACTATTTATTTCTATAACATAAAACTTGCCACAGAGGGCCAGGGAGACTTTTTACTTTTCTGAATAATACTAAAATGATTCTCAACTCAGCCTATTTAATTTAATCTCAACTCTAGAGATTAAACTTGGTGTCTACCTAAACAAATCTAAGGGCCTTTAAAGGTATATACAGGAAAGAACCTAAGTCTCTGTACAGGGGCTCAGTGGGTTAAAGCCTCTGCCTTCGGTTCAGGTCATGATCTCATGGTCCTGGGATGGAGCCCTGCATCAGGCTCTCCTTTCAGAGGGGAGCCTGCTTCCCCCTCTCTCTGCCTGCCTCTCCCTCTCTCTGCCTGCCTTTCTGCCTACTTGTGATCTTAAACCTTAAAAAAAAAGTCTCTGTACATTTCAAATGATTTTCAATAAATATACTCTGAAATAGAAGCTGGTTTGCTTTATAATGACTTAACACAGACAAGGAGAGTGCATATTCCTAAACATAAAAAGAAAACCAGGTATGTCTAGGGCTGGAGGACAGGTGGGAGAAATGGGAAGTGACTGCTAATATGCCTGGGGTTTCTTTATGAGGTTAGGAAAATGTCCTAAAATTAGGCTGTGGTGATGGTTGCACAACTCTGTAAATATACTAAAAACCAGTGAATGTAATCCTTAACTGGCTGCCCCCTATAAGAATCAACCCTCAATAAAATTGTTCTAAACAGGGGTAACTAGAAAAAAAAAGTACTTTTTAGTTCTAAATCTTTTCAAAATAGTGGTTTTCAACGGGAGATAATTTTATCTTCTAGGGGATATTTGGCAATGTCTGGAGACATATTTGGTTGCTGCAACTTGGTGGATCATTATTGGTATTTAGTGAGTAGAGGCCAGGGATACTGCTAAACATTTTACAATATACAGGACAAACCCCAAATCAAAGAATATCTGGCCTAAAATGTCAATAGTGCTGAGATTAAAAAACTCTAATTAAACTAAGCTCCCAAAGAGCTAACATTTGTGGCTCTCATATATTCTTATCTTTATAAATAACTATAACCAAAATTGAAATTACAAAAAATTAAAGTATGTCACATTTGTGCGATACCCATAAAAACTATAAAAAACTACATGAGTGTCCAATAAAAAAACCCAGAAACTACATGACTGAATTAAAGCCTTTACAAAGAGAGTAATATAAATTTGGGAATGGGCTTTGAGAGCTTTGACAAATGACTCAGATAGATTCCATATTACAGTGGTAGTATAAAAAATAATATCCTAAATTTGGAAATTATGCTCATTAGTTACAAAATACTTCTTTATTCAAAAAACTGTAACAAGTGTTTTCTACAGAAGAACTATAACTTGAGGATATTAAGAAATAACTTAGTGCTCTCTGCATTCTTCAAATGAAGATGAACCGTATCTCCCAATACCTTCTGAGACTATTTACACATCATGGAACATGTACAATTTTTAAACCAATATCGAGTTTCTGAGTAGGCACAACAGACAGTTTAGCAAAGCATATAAATTTAACAAAGCTTTGGAGTCAGGCAGGCCTGTCTTTTGAGTTCTAATTCACTCTACAGTTTCTTTTATTTGAGGACCTCAAAGTAGTAGGAATTAACTGAGATAACGTATGTAACACACTTAGCGCAATGCCTGCAATAAGATGAACACTCGAGAAATGTTAACCCCAATACATTTGAAATTACATAATTTATTAAGTACAAATAACTATAAGAGCCATTCAGATTTTTATAAGTCTTAGATCTTTGAAAGAGAACTTAGGATACAATTAAGATTGATTCACTCAACAAACATTTCCTGAGTACCTGCTGTGTGCTTAACACTGCTGGGTAAATAAGATGTGACCTGAAACTCTCACCTGTAAGGGAGACAAGCAAGTAATTATGATACGTACAACAACAACAAAAAGCATAAGATGCTTAAGTAGTACGGAAGAAAGCAATTCACTGTCAAAAAGAAACATGGAAGAGAAGAAACCACTAACTGATGGAGAGTAAAGGCAAGTAGGAAGGCCACAGGAAGAGTATATTTAAAGGCCTAACTCTGAGACAACATGCCCCCAGAGATTAAAGTTCAAAGAAGTGAGGAGCTAAAGACAGAGTTGGAGGAATAGATCAAGAAGGACCCTATTCATTTCTTAAAGCAGTGACTTTTGGGGGCAGTTGAGGAGTGGGTTCTTCTTTTTTTTTTAATAAAGATTTTATTTATTTATTTGACAGACAGAGATCACAAGTAGAGAGGCAGGCAGGGAGAGAGAGGAGGAAGCAGGCTCTCTGTGGATCAGAGAGCCCGATGTGGGGCTCCATCCCAGAACCCTGGGATCATGACCCCAGCCGAAGGCAGAGGCTTTAATCCACTGAGCCACCCAGGCACCCCGAGGAGTGGGTTCTTATTAAGGTATCATGCCCATTCCTCCCATTTCAGACTATTCAGACAATACTTGCCATAAAATAATTACTTGTGTTTACTGAATTTACTAAGTGGCCAGAAGTGTACTCAAACCTAACTTTGTCATCTAATGCTCTCTCCTAAAGCTTTGAGAGGTTATATAACTTCACTGTCACATAGCAAAACCAAGGTGTGAACCTAGGTCAGCCTAAATCCTAAGTCCTCTACTCGTCTATAGGCTATACCATTCTCCCTAGGAACCACAGATATTATTTGGGCTTTGGAGGCAACTGGGTTATAAATGGTTTAAAGTAGGAAATTAATGGATTCAAATCCACATTATAGATATAACACTGCCAACTGCTCTGAATGGAATATGAAGTTCTATTCATCATTTTTAAGTAAGACCTGTAGAAGATCTATTGTATCCTCTACATTACACTACAGACATGATTAAATCAGTGTGCTAATATGATCTTGGATTAGACAGGAAAGTTGCTTTGACCAAAAATATGCATAAATTCAAGATGTGGGGTTTTCACTGTCTTTTATTTAAAAAGTGACTAGATCAAGTTTGATTTACAGGCCAAACATCTCTTAAAATTAAGGATCAGAAATTCAACAATGCCTAATACACAGTAAGCTGCATTTCTAGAGCAAATATCTCAGAGGTATACATAGGCAAAACCTGCCTATCAACTCTGACTCTTGAAGACACTGCTCTGTTGAGCCTCAAACCAGGAAGGAAAGGCAATTCCAATCACTTAGAATCTGCTCCTGATGAGGGGTGGTAGGTGGTACTTAAGCTTTTTTCTTCCCATTTCAAGTCCCAGAGAAGTTGCCATTATTTATGAAGAGCAGATGTGGACATTTTTGAAAATGTAGCCTAAATTTCATAAATGATTTGATACCTATCAAATTCAAGAAGTTTAAAGAAGAACTAACATATTCCTAACAGAATGGATACACTGATGAGGGACATCTAAGCAGAATTAAGAAGCAAGCACACAGAACGCCGATTTTAAGAAAACAGACACCAGTGGACTCCAAACTTTCTTTACTATATAACCCCAACAGTAAAAATATCTTAACTTTACAATCTATTTATTAATTACATGCATATAATAAGTGCATATCTATGCATGCATTATACTATAACACAAGAAGCAGACGTTTGCAGTTATTTGATTAGAAAAATAAACTCTAATATTTTCTTTCTACTTCCTGTTTGGGAGATCAATGTCCTTCCAAACAACATGAATAAGATATAAACAGAGAAGTATTAAAAAACAAACAAAACTCGGGGCACCTGGGTGGCTCAGTGGGTTAAAGCCTCTGCTTTCAGCTCAGGTCATGATCCCAGGATCCTGGGATCGAGTACCGCATTGGGCTCTCTGCTCGGCAGGGAGCCTGCTTCCCTTCCTCTCTCTCTGCCTGCCTCTCTGCCTACTTGTGATCTCCATCTGTCAAATAAATAAATAAATAACCTTTAAAAAAAAAACAAAACAAACCCAACTAGACATACACTGGCAAAAGTTCACCCAGGGAAACTGCTAAAATCTCACAGCTAAGGCTGCTCCAAACCCACTGTATTGATATGGTTTGAGATGGTTATGATTTGATTTTGAGATCTATCTAAAATACTAAGGAAAACAAAACAAAACAGTGTATCCATGAATACGGAGAACAAACTGATGGTTGCCAGAAGGGAAGGGGGATGAAGAGATTGGCAAAGTGGGTGAAGGAGAGTGGGAGGTACAGGCTTCCAGTTATAGAATAAGTAAGTCACAGGGATGAAAGGTAGAGCATAGGGAATATGGTCAATGGCACTGTAATAGCGTTGTATGGCGACAGATGGTAGCTATAGTTGTGGTGAGCACAGCATAATGTATAGAGTATCTAGAGAGCTGTAGGAATCACCTTGTTGTATACCTGAAACTAATATAACACGTGTGTCAACTACACCTGGATAAACACATAAATAATAAAAGCAGCTCAATCATCACAGGAGACTGTGTATTTCCCAGAAATGTCACACCAAAATTTGAGGACACTGCTAAAAAAAAAATCAGCATGTAAAACTGCTTATGACAAGAAGAAACATTAAAATAGTCAATGAGAAAATAATTTTTCCTACAGAATTTCATATGCAGCATTATAACTAAAGTTTAATTTTTTTAAGATTTTTATTTATTTGACAGACAAAGATCACAAGTAGGCAGAGAAGCAGAGCAGAGAGAGAGGGGGAAGCAGGCTCCCTGCCGAACAGAGAGCCTGATGCGGGACTCGACCCCAGGACCCTGAGATCATGACCTGAGCCGAAGGCATAGGCTTTAACCCACTGAGCCACCCAGGCACCCCTACTAAAAAGTTTAATTTTAAGATGTTCTTGAGGGAGTCTAATGACATTTTTAATGTCTGGTTTAGAATATGGGAAAACCCAGTAAGAAGAATTTATCACTATTTATTGTGAATAATCATATTAAGGAAAAACACTAACTGGAAGGAAACAATATTCTAGTTACTAGATGTAGAAAAATGGATACAGCCTCAATTCCAAGGAAAATCATAACCACATCAGACACTGTGTTAAGCACTTCCACTATTTCACACATAACCTGCTGAGACAGGTTATTACTCCAAAAGACTATCTACCCCCTAATGCTGATTCCATGCTCACCAATTAATTCTGATTATTACTTGGTCTCTCAGGTGCCTTGACACCACGACTCGATTAACAGTATTCCGGTAATTGGAGAGATTTATCTCTTAGCTTCTATTAAAAAGAAAAAACAGTATTCTACTTTATAAGTCAGCCTCTTGTCAATCTTGATTTTATACAACAGTTTCTCTAGGATCTGAACCTGAAAACCAGTCTTGAAATTTCAAAGCTGCAGAAACTAAATCATAGATTATTTTGACTCTATCACAGAACACTTTAGGAAGCTGTACTCTAAAAGAGGAAAAGTACCTGATCATCTTAACTACCAACAATTACATGTGTATGCACATACACACACACACACAATAATACAATAATAATAAATTAGTTTAAAAGCAGGCTGACAGGGACGCCTGGGTGGCTCAGTGGGTTGGGCCACTGTCTTCGGCTCGGGTCATGATCCCAGCATCCTGAGATCGAGTCCCAGATCGGGCTCTCTGCTCGTCGGGGAGCCTGCTTCTCCCCTCCCCTCTCTGCCTGCTTGTGTGATCTCTGTCTATCAAATAAATAGATAAAAACCTTAAAAAAAAAAAAGCAGGCTGACAAATTTAAGTTTATATGACCAAGTGATATAATTAGTTTTCAAATTATGCAAAAACATACAAAATACATATTGAGTCATAAGGATTCAATGCACCTATATAAGAACTCTGGGAAAACAATGGTAGGGACCCCCTAATTAATGCCATTAATGCCACAGGGACTACCAATACCCTAGTGTCATGAGGAAGTTAAAAGACCTCCCTAAATGCCTAATTTAAAAAATATGACACCGGCTTTTAAATAAATTTAAGTGTGTCCCACTCATTTCCTAAAGCCCATGTTCCACAGAACACCTTATGTATTTTCTTATATTTAACCTGTAGCAGTACTGTTCTTACAATCTACCACTGATAATGATTTTTAATGATAAAAATCTGATGTGGAGTGCCTGGGTGGCTCAGTGGGTTAAAGCCTCTGCCTTCAGCTCAAGTCATGATCTCAGGGTCCTGGGATCGAACCCCTCTCTCTGCCTGCCTCTCTGCCTACTTGTGGTCTCTGTCAAATAAATAAATAAATAAAATCTTAAAAAAAAAAAAAAAAAAAAAAGCTAGAGGCCGAGAAGCCAGTTAAGAAGCTATTCTACCTTCTAGATAATGGGGCCCTGAGAAAGAACAATGACAAGAGAAAGATCTATATAATAATAATAATAATAATATAATAATAATAATAAAAAATAGCTAACACTCAGTGAAAACTTTTCTCTGTTCTAAGCACTGTGTTTACATACATTATCCCACTAAAGCAACATTGATTATCGCCATTTTACAGATGACACTCATATCTAGAGAAAACACTTGATCGAGATTTAAGCGGCAAAACCAAGACCTGAATCAAGGTCTAACTCTAACTGCAGGATTCAGACCTAAAACTAAAAATTTCATTTAAAATCACTGTTATGGAGATCAAATCGCTCTGTAAGAATTCTGATCTGGATCATAAGAAAGAGAATGAGCACTTCCACTGAAAAAAAGAACTCAGGAGGGAAACTAGGTTGGGAAGGAAAATCAGTTCTATGCTCAAGATGTCTCCCAACGAGCAGAGCCCCAACCCACACTTCGTCACCAATTAGACTCCACCTCCAAGAACTCAAGTTCAGCACTGCCTCTTCTCTGACCACTAACACCTAATCTTCTGCCATCTTCTCTCCCCATACTCTTGAACTTCATCCTCACTTCATTCCACTGTCACTTGACTGGACGCACACTCAATCCAGCAACCCTCCTGACTCCATTTGACATCGTTTGTTAACCCCTTGCCTCTCTGAACTTTTGTCATGTCAAGTAGCAATTCTCCTCAGAAATGCCTCAGGAAACAATTTCATCTCCTATTGCTGCCTCAGCAAACATACTCAGTTGTTCTGAGTCTCCACTCTCTCTCTAGTCCTTCCCTCTCTTCTGTGTTCCTACTGAACCAACCAACCTCCCTGAAACTAGATTAGCCTCCTCTCACCCATGTCCAAACTGTGCAATCCAAAATGTAGATCTGAGCATGATATTCTACTTCTTAAGGTCCTTTGAAGGTTTCCCATTGCTTTCAGAATACCATTTGAATTCCTCATCATGGCAAGGAAAGAATATCCTATCACGTGGTGCTTGCCACCATGACTACCACACACAAAGTCTTGGTCTGAACACATAAAACTATGTTCCCTTCCCTGATCACATCTTCCTATTACGTGACTCTGGCCTTTCGCCTGGAATATCCTTTCTCTGCCAACCAGGCTAATTTCTAGTCATTCTACCTGAGCTATCCTGTATCAATCACCTCCTCGAGGAAACCTTCCTCACAAATTCCCTCATCTGATTAAACAAGAACACTTGTTTTTTACAGAAGATGGGTCCTGCATTTAAAGCATTATCACAGTATATCATAACTCATCTGATTTCTAACCCCCCAAATTCCTGCTCCAATTATATGATCATATACTCCTTAGTAACCTAAGCTTGTGATATCTATACCTAGCAAAGTACTTGGTAAATAATAGGCCCTCAATAAATACTTATTATATGAATAAACATAAATCATACTCTTAAAAAGCCTTTTTTTGCTCCCAAGATGATAGCTATCCTTTTCCTGTTTTCATCAGTCTTTTCCAAATGTATCCTATACTTGCTAGGTCAGTATTTTCACCATTCATTCACATAAATGCTTTCAATTTTGCTGTAGTATTCCCTAAATTTTATAAAGTAGTTCTATCCTATAGAGCTTTCTACAAGAATGAAAATATTCTGAGTCAGGACTGTCCAATATTGTGGCCTCTAGCCACATATGGCTATTAGCTATTGAAATGTGGTCAGTGCTGGGAAACCCTCTCACACTTTTGGTGAGAATGCAAATGGTGCAGCAACTGTGGGAAACAGTATGAAGGTTCCTCAAGAAGTGAAGTACAGAACTACCCTATGAGCCAGCAATAATTATGCTACTAGGTATTGTAGCATAGGATACAAAAAATATAGGTATTGTATGCAAAGGATACAAAAACAGTGGGCGCATGCACCCCAATGTTTGTAGCAGCATTATCCACTATAGCCAAAATATGGAGAGAGCACAAATGTCCATCGACCAAAGAATGTATCAAGATGTGTTATATGTAAGTCAGTCAGAGAAAGACAAATAACATATGATCTCACTCATACGTGGAATTTTTTTTAAAGATTTTATCATTTGAGAGAGGCAGAGAGAGAGAAAGAGAGCATGAATGGAGGAAAGGGAGAAGCAGGCTCCCTACTGAGCAAGGAGCCTGATACAGGACTTGATCGCAGGATCCTGGGATCAGGACCTGAGTCAAAGGCAGATTCCTAACCAACCAAGCCTCTCAGGCATCCCTCATATGTGGAATTTAAGAAATAAAATAGATGAATATAGGGGAAGGGAAGGAAAAATAAAATAAGATAAAAAACAGTGAGGGAGGTAAACCATAAGAGACCCTTGACTATAAGAAACAAACTGAAGATTGCTGGAGGGGCCGGAGGTGGGTGATGGGGTAAATGGGCGATGGGCATTAATGAGGACACTTGTTGTAACGACCACTGGGTGTCATATGCAAGTGATGAAACACTAAATTCTACCCCTGAAATGAATACTCACTATATGTTAACTAACTTGAAGTTAAGCAAAATGTTGAAAGAATTGAAAGAAAGAAAGAAAGAAAGAAAAATGTTCAGTGCCACTGAGGAAAAGAATTTTTAATTATAATTAATTTTACCTTAGTCACATGTGGCTGGTGGCTTTCATAATGAACAGCACTGTTCTCGGGTCTTATCAAATGATCCAAACAAAATTCATGAACTTTTCCAAATTCTCACTCTCCAAGTCATTTTTCCAGCATCCAACACTCTCTGAGATTCCTGTTAGCTGTTGACATACCATCCTGTACTCCTCCTATCTCTATTTTCACTTTTCTTGACTCAACATTTTCCTTTTGTCCCTAAATGACTGAGTGTAACCCTAAGGCTAGGTCTCATCCTTCTGCACTTCAAACCCAAAACTAACTCCCTCATCAATTTCATATACTGCCATAATTTCTAACACCACCTGTAGGTACAAGACTACCAAATCCAGATGCTGAGTCTGGGTCCTCTTCTCAGATTCACTCTCCAAACACAAGCTGGACATCTCTAATGGATGTCAAACTTAACAAACAAAA
Organism: Taxidea taxus jeffersonii; assembly: GCA_003697995.1. Lineage (NCBI taxonomy): Eukaryota > Metazoa > Chordata > Mammalia > Carnivora > Mustelidae > Taxidea > Taxidea taxus. The sequence continues at coordinate 20,398 of RCUC01138270.1, read as the reverse complement.
ATTCAGGTTTATCACCTTCTTTTTCTCAATGTCATCTCTTTTAATGGTGGAATCATTCTCACGGTGATGTAGGCTCAAACTCTTAAGAATTACCTTTAAGTTGTTTTTCCTCTCTATATTCATGAATTAAATTTTGTCGGCTGTTTTCGTAAAGTCTCGAGTCACATGCTTTACAGCCAAGTTCAGATTTCCCATCACTCATATCTGAAGTAACTCTATGGTCCCCAAACTGGCTTTCCTGTATCTCCTATGTCTGCTAAGTAATAAAACGAAAACACCATTTTATACATGAAACTTCCCTTCCCCTAACCCTCCAAAAATACAGTCACACACACCTTCAATGCTTTGTCACCTGTCTTTGGTCTGACACTGTCATTCTAAAATCAGACTTTTACCAACCTTGCCAACTTCATTTTCTATCATTTTCCTCCAAAGTCTCCAAATGGCTTACCAATTCTTTCTTAAATACGTAAAGCATATTCCAGCTTCCTCTTCTGTACCTGTTGTTTCTTGAGCCTATAATACCTTCCTTCTTTATTCATGTTTTTTGTTTTTTGTTTTTTTTTTTGGTGGGGGTGCTTTCCTTTCCCTCAAGAATCAGTTCATGCCTCCTAAGCTTCACAAAGTCTTTCATTTCTGCCCTGGCTCTTATTTTTCCCGCTCCTAATTTCAACACTGCTACCTTTTACCATTCAGTCTGCTTTTAGCATATACCACCGCATATTACTTCTATGTACTATCTTCAATTTTAATGAATATTCTCTCTCCTCAACTAGAACGGAAGCTTTTAGGAAGCAAACACTGCATCTTATACCACCTTTCTGTTCTAGGAACTTAACCCTGTGCCTACACTTAGTAGGAATTAAGGAATAATCACAAAAAATAGATATGATATTGAGAGGTTGTAAAGTAATAAGACAAAGAGAAAATTAGCAACCAAGGACACTAACTATTAAGTGGCTAAAACGGGAAATAAGAGGGAAAATAAGTAACCTAACACAAGAGCCGAGAACATGGGCAAAGACAATCAGAGAATCAGGCAACAGTGTAATAACTACCTAAAAATAGCAAAATCTTATAATGGTCATCATCTAATGACTCAGGTTTTTCTGTTTTATAGGCAGTTCACTCAAACAAGCAATGCTCAAAATAAAAAGGTAAAACACAGGATTTGTGCTTTATTTTTTCTTCTTACAATGGTTATTTATTTTAATGAAATCGTATAAATCAAGGCAGGCCAGCAGTTTGTATATATAGGTGGGTATGAGAATTCCCAAAATATTAGAATGATAGCCTTAATTGCATAGAAATTTATCACTGATCTGTCCAGCCCTGGAAATACAGAACTGGCACTCAGTGCTACGAGGGTATAGTATGCCGTCAGTTCTTAAGGTCACAGCTTAAAATAGTTATGCAATTCAGGGCCAACAGAGACTGGGCCAATACTGTTAGACTGTCATGGATCAGTCTAACCCCACAGACATCTATTTTAAGCTACATCTCTAAACAGCAAACTGAGCAACCAGGAAATACTAGTTTTCTACTTTCAAATGCAGAACAAGCCAAAGATCTCTAAACACGTGGATAGATCATTCCAACCATATAAGAACCATACATTGTCTGCCATGCAATCCAGACCATCTAAGGTTGTGGGGAATTCAGTTCTAGTCATCTCTTTTCACTTCACCTGTAGATGAGAAAAGTATAAGTTCATCTTTGTAGGGAAAAGATTTTTTAAAATTACACTGACTTTCTTGGGTATAAATTTTGGCAAATTTGGGGGGAGGTTTGAACAAGTTTATTTAGAAAAAGTTTTATTTACTTATATAAATTCACAATCTGATTTAAAAGAAACCTCATTTATAGAAATAAACCTTAAGTTAAGACAACTGTGCATATGATAGAAGAGACTAACTTAAAGATGTATGACAAGGAAAAAATATACTTCACTGTAAAATTATAGTAAAAGGCTAATACTTTAACAAATACTCTTTATATTTTCTCTTCAAAAGGTATAAAAACTCTCATACACCCAGGTGCCCCTGGGTGGCTCAGTCAGTTAAGGGCGTGACTCTTGGTTTTGGGTCAGCACCATGGTCTCAGAGACCTGAGACTGAGCCTCACATAGGCTCTGCTTGTCCCTCTCCCTCTGCTCTTCACCCCACCCCCCACAATGTCACTCTCATAATAAATAAATAAATAAATAAATATTTAAAAGTTATAAGAACTCTTCAGTTTAACTACTTTGTCCTTTCAGTTTCTTCATCATAATAAAGCTCAGAAGACAATGAATTTATAATACCTCTACTACTGTTTTTTCAATGAGTGATTTATTTCAGTAATTGCTCATAGTTAAGATTATTAGATCTCAAGATTATATCCACATACATGCTTACTTAACCATGTTATATGGTAACAGACAGAAATTATGTAAAGTAAAAGAACTACTGAAAAGAAGAAACATTGCATCACATTTGTATCCTTTTCCCCTTTATCACATTAGGGAGTTTATTATTTTATATTTCTATTTCGCTGTCCCTTGGAAGAATTCAGTGTGCTCTATCACAGCCTGGGCAGGTAATAATCTAGTCATTATCAAAGAATACTCTTTGCCATTATCAAAGAATACCCTTGATGGGGTGCCTGGGTGGCTCAGTCATAAGCATCTGCCTTTGGCTCAGGTCATGATCCCAGGGTCCTGGGATCAAGCCCTGCATTGGGCTCCCTGCTTTGCAGGAAGCCTGCTTCTCCCTCCCCCACTCCCCCTGCTCGTATTCCCTCTCTCACTGTCTCTCTATCAAATAAATAAAATCTTAAAAAAAAAAAAATATCCTTGATGATTCTGGAAAAGGAAAGGAACATACATGTTTCTAGACCTAGTAAATACTATATAAACTAAGGGAACAGCTTGGGAAAAAAAATCAAACTACATTTAATTAGTTCTTAGCCTAAAAAGGTCTTAAGCTAGGCTCTTTTGAAGGCTAGCAGAATTGAACCATATTAAAATTTTTTCTTTTAGTTAATATACAAAAAATTGTGAATGATTTTAAAATCCTCAAAAAGAAAGTGTAAATTTTAACTAGATTTCAATATCTGGAGTATAGCTGTCCAGCTGAGGATCTAATGCCTTAGCACAAAAAGGAACTATAATGTTAAAATACAAGAAAAAACTTATTTAATGTTAACTTTTTTTTTAAAAGATTTTATTTATTTATTTGTCAGATAGAGAGAGAGCGCAGGAGCAAGCACAGGCAGACAGAGTAGCAGGCAGAGGCAGAGGGAGAAGCAGGCTCACTGCTGAGCAAGGAGCCCGATGTGGGACCTAATCCCAGGACGGTGGGATCATGACCTGAGCTGAAGGCAGCCGCTTAACCAACTGAGCCACCCAGGCGTCCCTAATGTTAACTTTTATTAGCAGTTATAAAACACAAGGTCAATTTAAGACTGATACATATTATATAAATTCTGAGGATTTTACAGTAACAGAATATTGAGATTTTTTATACTACCAAAGGATTAATAAAATAATAATTTTTTAAAAGATTTTATTTATTTATTTGACAGAAAGAGACACAGTAAGAGAGGGAACACAAGCAGCGGGAGTAGGAGAGGGAGAAGCAGGCTTCCCACTGGGGAGGGAGCCTGATGTGGGGCTAGATCCCAGGACCCTGGGACCATGACCCAAACTGAAGGCAGATACCTAACAACTAAGCCAACCAGGTGCCCCCAAATAATTATCTTTTATTTAACTAACAAAAAAGGCAAAGCATTCCAAACGGTGAAATCCAAAGTTTCTGTACACTACAAATGAAATAAATATCAGTCCTTGAAATAACTGACAAATTTTAAAGCATGCCCATATTCTTAGGGAAAATAAAATCAAATCATTAAAGCAATTTTTTAAAAGAATTATAAATGTTTACCAAGTACCAACTATATGCAAGGCACTATCTCTGCACACTGGAGGAAGCCAAGATGATCACAGTACTATCAGAAGTAGCATAGTGGACCATAATTTAGTTCTTCCATCCCAAACTGTTTGCCATTACAAAAATCGAAAGCTATGGCAATAAGAGCATCTCAGGGCCTCTAGATCAGGTACAAGGGTTGGCAAGAAAAGGGTAGATAGGAATGGCAGGGAATGGAAAATTTTTTTGAAAATCCAAATGAACCAGATTATTCTAGATCACTCCTCCATGATTTAAGGTCATATTATAAAAAGTTGCTAAGTGCTTTATTCTATGATAAAAAGTATAATTTCTCTTATTCAGAAAATTAGAAGATCCCTGTGGAGCAGCTGACATCCAATTCTAGAACAAGCCAGAAGGCAGTAAGAATATGAGATTTCCATGGGCATATTCAACAACCTTCCTTAGTAAGTTATACCTTGTTCAATTATTTAATATACTTCCTTAATTTAACTTCAATTTCACCTTCCAACATAATTACGTTTTGTTCAGTTTTCTAAGAATATGGAGAACTATCACTAGTATCTGTATGGAGAACCAATTTAAAGCCACCTCTCATGCTTTCCTTCGTTTCTGTTTCTTTGATGTGGAAAACCAAAGTTGATACAGTATTTATATAAAGATCCAGCAAAACAGAACACAGCAGAAAACTATTTCACCCCAAATCTTGTTCATTTACCTCTTAATATTATATCTACCAAGAAGCAAAAAAGAAACAAAAAAACCCTGCTAAGAGAAAAACCCATGAAAAGCCCTAACCCATTTTTTGTTAACTGTAAGTTACCACTCTCAACAATTTTTCCCCGTATTATCTCATTCACAGTATGATCATTAGACCCAATCAAATGTATCATAAAAGTACAAATACTGGAAAACGGGAAAATGTTTACAGCAAAGTAGCTACTAGGGACGCCTGGGTGGCTCAGTCAGTTAAGCCTATCTTCAGCTCAGGTCATGATCCCAAGGGCCTAGGATCAATCCTGCAAAGGGCTCCTTGCTCAGCAGGGAGTCTGCTTCTCTCTCGGCCTCTGCCTGCCACTCTGCCTGCTTGTGCACTTGCAGTCTGTCTGTCTCTCTGACAAATAAATAAATAAATAAAATCTTAAAAAAAAAAAGAAAGAAAAGAAAGTAGCTACTAGTGTAAAGGCCATTACAATTTCTAAGTTTGTGACTCTACACCAAAAGTGAAATTAAGGGGGGGAGAAAAGAGCAGAGATACAAAAATGGGTGACTTTTGGACATAAAACATCTGGATCTGGACATTAAAATATCTGTTAAAATAGTTTATGAAATAAAATTTAAATAAATATATTAAGTTTTACTTTTGCTAGATTAAAAAAATTGTAACAAGAGGAACAATTACTTAGCAACCAAACCATTGCCACTTAGGACAGGAGAAAAGAAAATTAACTTTAAGACGTTATTCCTCTGAGAAAGGGAAGAAAAATTTGCTTATAATTTTCTTCCTAATAAAAAAAACTTGCATGGGGCACCTAGGTGGCTCAGTGGGTTAGAGCCTCTGCCTTCGGCTCAGGTCATGATCCCGGGGTCCTGGGATTGAGCCCCACATCGGGCTCTCTGCTCAGCGGGGAGCCTGCTTCCTGCTCTCTCTCTCTTTGCCTGCCTCTGCCTACTTGTGATCTCTGTCAAATAAATAAATAAAATCTTTTAAAAAATAAAAATAAAAAAACTTGCAAGTCTATTTAAGCTTTAAAGAGTTAGATCTAAGTTACCTGGGGTTTGCCAACAACGAAAGGTATGATTTGGGTAAACTATGTATCTGTTTTGGGCCTTGTTTTTTTTTTTTTTCACTTACAAATAAGAGCTGAACCAAAGATGATCTGTAAAGTTGCTTGGAAATCAGAATTTGTCATCGTCCAATGAGGTTAAAAATAGTTGTATACATATACACACATATTTGTGTGTATATATATATATACACATATACAGGCACACATTACCTACACGCACATACATAGTTCAGTATCATCCTGAATATACAAGTTACTTCTAAAGAAAACTTCCCATTTTAATACTATTTTTTTCTTTTTTTCTTTTAAGCGGGGGAGAAGGGGAGAGAGGGAATCTTTTTTAAGATTTTTTTTTTTTAATTTTTATTTATTTGTTATAGAGAGAGAGAGAGAGCGCGAGCACAGGCAGACAGAGAGGCAGGCAGAGGCAGAGGGAGAAGCAGGCTCCCTGCCGAGCAAGGAGCCCGATGTGGGACTCGATCCCAGGACGCTGGGATCATGACCTGAGCCGAAGGCAGCCGCTTAACCAACTGAGCCACCCAGGCGTCCCGAGAGAGGGAATCTTAAGCAGGCTCCGCACTGAGCAAGAAGTCTGACAGAGGGCTAGATGTCATGATCCTGAGATTGTGACGTGAGCTGAAGAGTCAGACACTTAACCCACTGAGCCACCCAGGAACCCCAATACTATTTTTGTAATAAGATTCTTTGATATAAGCATTATAAAAGAAATCAGCAGCTCACTGTTTTAAGATATAATGTGTTAATAGAAAATGTGGGTATAGTAAGGCTGGTAGATGAGAAGAATGCCTTGAAAAGATGGTTGTTCAATTCCCAAGAGGAGGGGGCAAGTCATGCCACAGGGGGCCACATAGGGAAATACCAGAATTAGTTAGAAGGCAGGGGGTGGGGGAACTGTGGACAAGAGCCTTAACTGCGATTCCCACAGGAAGGACAAGATAAGACAGGGGAAAACAGGTTTAGGATTGGCTAGTCTGAATAATTTCAGAGGGCCCTGGGGCACTGAAGCTGTCCCTGGTGGTCTGGGCAGGTAGAGGGTAGCCTGAAATGTGAGAGCCGAAAAAGGATAGATCAGGGATTGGTTGGTTTATATTTGAAAAGCACATATAAGGGGCAGCTATTTACTATCTCTATGAAATGATTAATTCTGGAAGGTGCAGTCCTTTCCAGAGGCAGCAAGGCCCCAGATGTCAAAACATGAGAATACAGAAAATAAAACCACAGTTAACATATCCAATTAAGCTGGGTAACAGAGAAGTCTCATTTCTTCTGGGTATTTATTGAACACTCATATATACCAGCACTGTACTATATGCTACAGATATAAAAATGACTTTGCAACAGAAAATGAGACTGCAAAAGCTAAATATACACACTATTAATTTAGAAGAAAAGGGTAAATTTATAATAATAATACATCTGTTTAGTGCCTTAGTATTTATAAAACACTTTCACATATTATTCCATTTAACCCTCAGAAAAACCCTGTGCAATAGGCACAGTCTTCATTTTACAGGTGCTTACTAATTGTTTCAGAGAGCTAAAGGACATCACCATCTCACAGACAGTAACTGGCAGACCAGGGGACTGGAGCCGGGTCTTAATTCTTGTCCACTGCTATTTTCACCAGCACCCACAACGTCTCCTTAATTTTAAGTTAAAGCTACAGTATTATCATGTAGAAAAAAATGCTAACCTAACCACTGAGAACTGACTGCTCAATGGCCTCTAACACACAGAAAAGCATACAGGATTCTTAGTAACTAAAGAAACATAAATAACTTACTGGGGTACTTTTAATAGTATTTGAGGGTACTGTGTGTGTGTGTGTGTGTGTGTGTTTTAAACTTCTGTATGATAGTAGAGTACTCGACCCCACATAACCTAAGACATAATTTCCAAAGTAACTTTTATTTCTTGGTAATCGGGAGCAACTAAATACTTTTAAAGGTTTCTATAAAATTTAAATAAACTTACGAAATTAAATCAAGCAAATATTGTAAGTGCCTTTGAAACTCATTTTTAAGAAAAATCCATTTTGTCACTATTTAATTTTTAAAAAAAGTATTGGGTAGCTCACTCAGTTAACTGTCTGACTCGCAATTTCAGCTCAGGTCATGATCTCAGGGTCAAGAGACAGAGCCCCACATCAGCCTCTGAGCTCAGCAGAGAGTCTGCTTGAGATTCTCCTTCCTTCTGCCTCTGCCCCTCCACCCTTAAAAAAAAGAAAATCTCCACAGGAAGTATTCTACAAATGCGTGCTGACATTAGCATGATCCAGCATTTAAAAGTACTTTCTTCACAAGGTAACAACTGGAATCTGTTATTAAACGCCAATTGCACTGAAAATGAGGCTGAGAATGGTGTTCTTCCTGCTCTAATACTTTTAAGCTTAAAATTCTAATGTTCCAGCAGATGAAGATACTTCTGCTCTTATGAGACATCTCTGGACTACAAATCAGCTGTCATATCCTCCACTTTCCAGAACAGGCAGTAAAAAGTTTTCTCCTTTGAAACTAAGATATAAAGATCCACCTAACTATTCTACTTCTTTTTTTTTTTTTCAAAAATTTTTTTATTTGCTTGACAGAGAGAGACACAGTGAGAGAGGAACACAAGCAGGGGAGTGGGAGAGGGAGAAGCAGGCTTCCGGCTAAGCAGGGAGCCTGGTGCAGAAGCAGGCTTCCCGCTGAGCAGGGAGCCTGATGTGGGGGCTTGATCCCAGCACCTTGGGATCATGACCATAGCCGAATGCCCACACTTAACGACTGAGCCACCCAGGCGGCCCTAACTATTCTACTTCTATATTTCTAGATTGGACTCTATTATCCCCGGGGGGGGAAGGCTGATTAAAAGTCTAAGTCACGAGGTGACAAGGACTGCAGTAAAATCATTGGTCTGAAAATAAGGATCTAGCTTTTGGAAAAGTTAGGAGGTAATACTGGGCAAGGGAGCTCTCTGTGAAGTTAACTGTGGCTACAACATTTATTTTCACAGGGCTATCTATGCTGCTTGTTGGCCAGAGGATCTCACGCCTAAGCAAGCATACTCCCTGGCTTACAGGGCAGCTGGTCTCTGACCAGGCATCTTTAATGTCTATATCCACTGGCAAGGGCACTTTGAAGAGTCAGATGAGCTCCCAGATGGCAATCTGAATGCCCAGGGGTATAGAGCCCTGGCCCTCATTTTTGCTGTTGCTGAAGGCTAGGCATGTGTGTAGTTTAAAAGGATGGTAGCTTATCATTTTCTAAAAATTCTGCAAATCCTTAATAATGACTCCAATTTAAATGACTGACCTTTTTTTAAAGGACAACAGCATTAGACTCAATATTAGATTTGGCTTCAAAAATCTGCCACAACAAAAACAAAACCTTACATATTTAGAAATACAGACATAACTCATTCACAGTTTTACTCCCAAAACTAATCACTTGACTTTAAAACTACAAACACAGTAAAATGATATTTTTCCTGTTTTCCTCTTGGCTCACTGAAATAAAATAAAATCTAAGTTCAATTTTGTTTTCACATGCTTGTGCTTAAAATTTTTTAAATTTTAACACTAAACAAAAATATCTCAAATATCTTATTTTACAAAATACAAAGATAAACAAATATCTCATTGTAACAAAACAAAAAAACTAAGACCCCCATTCCCAAAGGAGATACAACTATTTAGTGGCAGAGTTAATCTGCTACCCAGTCAGTAACAGAACTCTTTTCTTAAATATATCATGGTTACCGCTGCTCATCAAACTGCTTATGGAATGAAACATGTTTGTCTTCCAGTTTGAAAATTATACACAGTTATCACTACCTGTTCAGAGAGCTACCAGAGAATCTTTTTAAAAGCACATGAAAGCTGTGAATAACTTGACCTCAACAATCAAGTTTTCTTTGTGATTTGGGTAGGGGTGGGAGTGTGAGGAAGTAGACATTTATTTTTTAGAACTACCCCAAAATGAGTTGGTATCTTTAACTAGAAGACAGTGTTGGGAGATCAAGGAAGGTGATGAATAGACCCAAAAATATAGAATATAATCTCCTGAAGTTTTTATTCAATGTTTCTGAGTAAATGTATATATGCAAATGTGTACACACACACAAACTTAGAGATAGGCAAAATGGACTCAATCATATCTTTTCAAAATACGGAGACTAAACTAAATTTACTCCATTCTCATAGACTGTAAGTTCACTCGAATCTACCCATCTCTTGTAAAATGTAAACTGATCTTTAATTTTCATTGCTAGTTACTTTTAGTTTAGTTTTTTTTTTTTTTAAGGTTTTATTTATTTGACAGAGAGCAACACAAGCAGGGGAAGTAGGAGAAGGAGAAGCAGCCTTCCCACCAAGCAGGGAGCCCGATGTGCGGCTCAATCCCAGGACCCTGGGATCATGACCTGAGCTGAAGGCAGACGCTTAACAACTGAGCCACCCAGGCGCCTCTTTATTTTAGTTTTTAAAAAAAGATTTCGTTTATTTGCAAGAGAGACAGAGAGAGCAGCACGAGTGGGGGGTGGGGGGAGCAGATAGAAAGGGACAAGCAAGACTCCCCACTGGGCAGGGGGCCCAGAGTGGGGCTTGATCCCAGGACTGTGGGATCATGACCTGAGCTGAAAGCAGAACTTTAACCAACTAAGCCATCCAGGTAGTTACTTCAAAAAGGAGAAAAAAAAATTTTTTTTAACTCTTCCTATAAACTAGTTTTCCTAGCTGCAAAGATTTAGGATTAAACTGGAGTAAGAGTTTTGAAGCCAGATGGAATCTGGGTTCTTTTCCCAGTATGTCCATGCACTAATTCTCTAACACTGGGCAAATCATTTAACCTTTCTGAGCTGTGATTTCCTCATCTATTAAAAAATAGCAATGATCTAATACTGAGATAAGACAAAATTCACCTAAAATAAAGAATAGGACCCATGATTACAGAACATGTCTGTTTTGCTTCCCCAGCACCTAGAACAATGTCTGGTATACAATGGCAGATATTCAACTATTTATTATTATTTATCCACTAGACAACAATAATAAAGTTAAAGCACCTGTCAACTGAACTAATGGTACACAAAAATGACAAAAGAATTATGTGAAGAATATAAATTCAATACATAAAATGTTTATTGTCTTTGGGTCTTCTAAAGTTGTTTCTTAATATTACCTTCAGAAACTAAATTCCTATCTACTGACATGTCACATGCTGATCAAGAAGCAAGTCATGACATATAGGCCTCATAAAGCATTTTTTTAAACACATTTTTTTACATACCTGATTATTTTATTAAATTTTCTATCAGTATAATATAAATAACATAAAATTAATATACATAAATACTAATTACTCTATATTAATTGTATTTAGTAAGGCTTAATATATTGATGTTACATATTAAATATTATTAATACATTGCAGTGAATATTAGTATACTGTATTATAAGTATTAGTGAAAATGAAATATAAGACTCCTCTATGGTTTATATTCTTAGAATGTTTAAAAAAAAAACTCATTCAAAATTGATTTACAGTACACATATAGTTAATAAAGGAAATGTTCTTGCTAGCCTCAAATTCCCAGTCAACACAGGATACACAAAGTAATAAAATCTTTTTTTTTTCCCCCCTAATCCTCTGTGTGGCATTTATGCCCTGTGCCCCTAAAGGGAGATAAAGAGTAGAGTGCTCAGCTAAAGATACAGGAATCAATGCCTTACTGAATATACTACACGAATTACATTAAATTACTTAAAACAGTATTGCTTCGCTGTAAAGGTAGGTGATGGTGCTGTTCACCCAGACCAGCCTTATCAAAAGTACTTTCACTTAGTAGCTGTCTAACATACTGGGTGCATAACCTTGGCCAAGGTATTAACTTCTGATAGCCTTGGTTTCCTGTTACATAAACTGAAGTCACCATCATTACCTTCTTCATAGAATTGCAAAAATTAAATGGGTTAATATACATAAAATGTTTAAGCACAGTGTTTGACACATAAGAAACAATGAATTAATTCCACAAATGATCACAGGAAATACACACTGTAGAACATGGGGAGTGTATAGTAAGAGACAATTTAAGTGGTAATGGACAAAGTACATTGTGCATAAGGAGACAAAAAGTGTTTAGATTATGTGACCTAGTTATTTATCATTCTAGGCCTTAGTTTTTGGATATGACCACAATGCTTAACTTTATATGGTGTTCTGAAGAGTAAATGAGTTAATAAATCAAGTGCTGTATACAGTATCAGGCACACTACAAATATGCAGTAAATGTGAGCCAAATACAAGAGTTAAAGAACCCTTCTACTTGTTTCATTCATAAAAGAAAAATGAACTAATTTTTTCCCCGTTAGAACATTATGGAAAAGGGAGTTCAGTCCCATGTTATTTGGTCATATAAGGAACACATCAAGCCTCACGATACAGATGCTGAGTACCCAGTTACTGAATTTATGAATGTAGTCTCCTAGCTGAGAGTCCATGAAATGGATAAAAGTTTATCAAGATATTTCAAAAATCATGTATCTGCCCTACCATAAGAATCAATTTAGGTACTGATATCCTGTCAATGAGAACAAAGGACAAGTGAGATTCTAGAAATAAAAATACAATGTGTTTTAATTTCATAAAACTGTATTAATAAAATCACAACTGTGATAAAATAATCAAATTACTGCTTCAACAAGAATATTATAATTTGTGGCACTTATGACAAATATCCGCCAAATGTTAACATCTCAAATAGGTTCACATGTAGATTTAAATGTAGGGAAAATGTATAGGACTTACAAACCACTTTAAGTATAATCATTTCTCCTATATAAATTCAGTTAGTACTTGTCACCATATGCACATACTCTTTTCTTCTTCCCTCTTCTTTCTCAACTCCCTGGCCTAGGCACCCTCAACTACAACCAAACAAGGATGTTCCAACCCCCTCTCCCACCCCCATACCAGTAACAGGTACCCACTTACCACAGCACAGATCACTATCTGGTTCCTATACTCCTGTGCAAAAGCAGCTCCGCTTCTGTGAACAAAAAGCTATGGTGACTTGACTCATTATTTACAGAACTATTCTAAATCCTCCCTGGCTACATTTTGAGGCACCTACATAATAAATTCAGAGGGACAGAAACAACCTGTAAATTTTAAATACCTTTGGATTCTTCTCAAAACTCCCCTCACTGCTAAGATTCTCACCTGTAACTGTCTACCACAACATACGGAGCAGTCAGATATAAGTTCCTTCTATTTCATTTTACTAATCAATTTTCCTTTTATGAATATAAACCCTCTCATTCCTTTTTAAAATATGTATCTTGAATCTATTCCAAGGACCTACTGATCTCATTCTCATAGGAAATCAAAGTTCTCTACCTGTGTCCTTCCTTTCCCCTAGTTCAATTATCAGGATTATAAGGTACCAAGCAATATTCATCAATGTGCAAACTGAAAAATACTGTTAAGAGAAAAGACACAGCCCCTGCCATCGGTTTATAATTCGCCTTTAATGTGCGTTAATATTACTTGATCCCAGTCTGGGTTTTGTAACATTTGTAGAAAACTTCTTAAAAGGACTTCCAAACTTCATGTAAAATCCCAATAACCATTTAAAATGGCCTTCCTCATCCTGACCTGGCAAAACTTCAATAATCCATTAAGGCCCTGCTCAGTTATAACCCTCTCCATGAAAACATTTCTGGAACCCTAGAAGCAGAACCATTTTTTTTTTCCTGTGGGGTTCTAGAACACCTCACTCATAGCCTTTATAAACCAAATGCCAAGTTGTAATTAACTATATATTCATCACATTCCACTGAGTCTAAGATGCAAGTGACTGTAAGGACAAAAAGATTCTGCTAATTAAATTATGACATGTCTTTGACTATAAGATGCATTTCAATTTCAAAGATGTTAAAATGTTTAAAAAAAAGTGCATCTTAGAAGCAAAGAAATAAAATACAGTATGTCTCTGCAATAGATAATATATTCTGTGAGAGCAGCAAACATGTCTCACTTCATCTTTAATTCCTGAATGCCTGTTACTATACTTGGTATGGAGTGGAGGAAAAGAACCAGCAAACCTGATGTTTTTACCTATTCCCTTACCACTTCTTTCAGGTCAACATTCTTGGTACTAAAGGGAAGTTTGACAATCTGTTTTCTCTATTAAACAAGTTCACTGCCATAGTGTTTCTGAAGGCCATTGCGAATTCACAACTAAACTAACCTACTGATTTTAAACTGTTCCACACTTTTATCTATAGAGAAACACTTTAACAGTATCATTTGCTTTGCCAATCTTTCCATTCAAACCCTTCCATCCACTAGACTGTTTTTCAAACTTATTTTTATTATTATTTTGGCAGAGTCCCTTCTTCAAACAAAACGTTAGGAAACAGTCCAATAAACACACAACTTCTCTGAAGCAGAGGTGGCAGGCTGCTCACTTGGAGTACTCTGAGGTATTCTGTGAGACCTACACTGCCAAGAGGCACAGGTGAGAGAACGCAACTTGCTGTGTTAGCTACCTGCTTCTACCTGAGGACTTCATGCTTTTTATTTCAAGTTCAAGTGCTTGGCTCAAGACATCCTCTCTCTTCACCTTTCAGTCGTCAGTCTCAAATGTCCACTTTCCACAACAATTTTTGAGGCCTGTTTCAAGTCTTCACCACAGAAAACCTTCCTTGTTTACTCCAATCCACTTATCTCAGCTGTCTCCAAACTCTCGTAACTTGTTTTCCGAATCTCAAAGCCCAGTATTTAAGTGTAAACTTTTACATGCAATTGTAGCTGCTCTGTAATTGTTTCACACATGTAAATCTCACATGCAGCAGACTCTTAGGTCTTCTACAATGAATCCCATTTTTTCACCTGTAGATACACTTCTCTCCATCCTTAGCTGAACTTCAAAGGTTTCTGATACTCCTTTTATACAACCTTCTCTTTTGCATCTGATATTTAACTCAAGCTAATATCCACATCTATAACTACTCATTCTCCTACTGTATTTTCTCTTCCTTACGATTTTTTCTCTTTTTCACTTTAAGAATTCTCTTTTACTTTTCTCTTTGTTTACTTTAATACAGTATATATAATACACACAACATAAAAAACAGTGTTAAGTGACTCTGTATGTTATCGCTAACGCTCCCAGGAAACAACAGGCGATTAGGAGTTAAATTTGGGGGGGGGGGTCAAAAGTTACATGCTAATTTTCCACTATGGGATGGTCATAACCCTTTAATCTCCACGCCATTCAAGGGTCAACTGTAGAATTTTCTTTAGAATATTCAAACCTTTTTTGTACGTATTATGTCATATGATCTTTGCAACTCTATGAGGTAAAAAGGAAATTAGTACCACTAATTTACAAATGAGAAAAGGACAAAACTCCAATTTTAACATGCTTGCCCAGGATGGATAAGCTTATGGGGAGCAGCACTTCAGCAAAAATTTAGGAGTTCTAAGTCCTAGTCCTATTGTACTATAAATTTTACTGCAGCATTTACGTCTTCTCAAATAAGCTGCAAGCCCCCAGCCCAGGCAATCAGGTGCACCAGCATGGAAAAGGAGCCTCCTCCGGCATAGTTTCCCTTCTTACCTACCCCAGTGACCTAGTAACATTTAAATGAAATCCCCTCATGCCTTTTCTTGTGTACTCCATCGTGACCCCCCCCAAAAAAAGCATATGCCCATGGGTCCTCCCTCTCTGCTCCCCACCTGTTTAGTTGAGCCAACTCCCTTGGTATTTTACCTGATGTGATCCCTTCTTAGTGCACAGTGACAGTCTCTCTAGCACATGTGAGTATAATAAACTTGCTTTTTCCTCTGCCTCTCCTGTTTCCTCTTTCAGCCACACCTAACTATCACCTAGAACACAAAATACCGATGCTCTAGGAAGCCTCTCAGTACAGATGTCTGCAGTAGGAATAAACCTACTACTTGAACCACACCTCTCCGATAAAACTGACAGTCCCTATTCCTAACTTTATTACCATACCTAAGTGAAGGAGAACCTTCACATATCTCAGTTAATACGTTTTCCATTTAAACAGTTCTCAAGTGACTTTTTTTTAAGCCTTTCTCCTTTTTATTTTAGCAATGGATTGTGGAATGCTAAAATGCACAGTGATCTTGCCTGATGGGTTTAGTATTTTCTGCATAATTTTTTAAGAAACACCTATGTCCTGGATATTCTGAGCCAAAAAGTAAGAGATATTGGGTCTGTTTACTTCATAGGGTAAATTAACAAATTCGAAGCTGTGAGTGCTTCCAGAGTATGAACACTGTAAGGATCCTAGATCTTCCAAATGCTCTCCAATTTCACTAAAGAAAAGGTAATCACATTGTTCATACTAAACTGACAGTATCAGAAACACAACACGGTTAAAGAGCTACTGAGATAAAATATCTTAACTACAAATCAATGTTGGACAATGAAATGTTTAAAATACTAATACTTTGGCATCACCAAATAAAAGTGCAAATAACACAGAAAAATAGCATCTAAGAATGCAGTTAAGTCTAACAAGCAGTGAAGAACAGAAATCTACTCTTACAAATTAAACTGTACTTATTATTTAATAGGATTCACCTTAATTATACTCCCTCTGTAATAAGAAAAACTGTAAATATGCACCTCAACACCATCCCCAATCCCTAAATATTTGGTCAGTCATGTAAGTTTAACTAAGACAAACACCTCTCACTATATGCTGGATGGAAATACCCAGAATAGGACCATATAATCAAATATTCACAGAATCTTCAATTTTAGATTAGGAGACTTACAGTTTACCTAATCAAACTTTCTATACAAGAAATTCTTTTACATTCTGCAGTGTCTCTGATGGACATCCAGCCTCTAAAACAGGAAAAGCACTACTCTCTGAAATGAACCCTTTCATTATTTTACAGCACTAGTCCCTATGTGTAATATACATATTCTATTGGTTTCCCAGGGCCAAGCAAAACAGATTAAAAAAAAAAAGGCAGACAGTGGTCACACTTCCTCTTAACAATTAAACCCCTCACTCTTAAATTATTGCTAATGAAATGTTTTCCACATTCTGCATTCCAGGACTCCCTCTTGATATGCTTGCCAGTTTGTCAATGTCTCACTTAAAATGTGCCACACCTAGCAATGAACACAATATTGCAGAAATGGTCTCACAAACACAAAGTAAAGGAGGAGCTTTACTCTACTTAGTTCATATTAAGCCAATAAATCCTAAATCACCTTCACATGCCCTGCTGCCAACCTAGGTTTTTCATCTTGTGGGTAAATGATTTTCCCTACCCCTTTAAACAGGAGATCCATTGTATTTATCTTGCTAATTCTGATCCAGCATTCCAGAGTATTAGGATCACTTCAAATCTCAAGTCCATCCCCATCATAATTATTAGCAAAGTCTCCCAGCTTTGCCTCATCTTTAAATTCATTAAATAGGCTGTTTTGACTATAGTATTTGTAAAAAATATTCAAAGGACTGTATCAAGGACAGAACCTTATGCAACACCAATGACTTCTGCTGAAGTAGACAGTCATTTTTTCATGTAATTGAGCAACCAGGTATGAATGAGCCTTTAAAGAAATCATGACTATCAACGCTGGAATCAAAATACATTGTGGCACCATTATTTCTTTTCTGTACACCTCTGGACATCCTAGAGGAAGAATACATAAACCTACTTTCTTAGTGAACCTATAAGGGTACCTAGTGATCCCTGAAATCTTTTTTAAATCTTCAGAAGCCAACTATTGGATAATCCACTCAGGAGCTTTGTTAAAGATGTGACCAAATTCATCTGTCTGCAATACAGATTGTTTTCAAAAAGTGAGGTATTTAATTCATGCTCAATTTTTCATGCTGCATAACTTTTATGTTATGTATACCAGCCTGAAACTGAATTTGAAAGTTCCTTCTGACCCAAGGTTGTCATCTATCTGGATCATTCTGACATCCAAAAAGCAACTAAATGTCCCTTATCTCCTTACTTACCTTGAGCAAATAATCTCAGTGAATTACAAGTCTAGTCATTTCAGCTGGAAGTGCATTTTCCTTACTGGTTAACAGAAGCACAGTGGAGCATCTCTGTCTTTTCTTCATATTGCACCATTTTGCTCAAGCAGTGTCTTCTGCTGTGATCTGAAGCCTTACTTATTTTAAAAGCCTACTTTATTATGAGTTTCTGCTTTCCTGACATTATTCTTAAAATGTCAAGCTGCTCTTTGTTTTCATTCTTAATCCTATGTCCTTCCCTTCTACCTTCCACGTATAGTACTTTAAAATGTGAGTTTAACACAGAGCTCTCCATGCAGCTGCAACAGTTTCTATTCACCATTTAACTACTTTTAGTCATAATTGTCTGTCAGTGTCACAGAATGTTAGGACTAGAACAAACTTTAACTACATAGTCAGCATTTCTGTTTCCAAAACCACTTACCCTTTATGGGATATAAGGACATACCAGACACAAAAGGGTAAAAAATAGCCTTTACCTGTGAACTCATCCTTCTACCTTATGTCTCCTGAACAAAAACCTCAGGATTACAGATGACTTTAAATCATGGTTCTATCACTTACTGGAAGGCAAATTTTCTTAAAGAAATTAAAGCTCATGAGGCTATCTGTAAAATAGGCACAATAAGACCATCTTACAAAGATATTGTGGGTTTTAATGAGATAGTATAAAATACCTATCTTAGCACCTACCACACTCTAAGGTAAATAATAAATGTTTGTTTTCTTCCTCCACAAGTCTCATTTAAAAAAAAAAAAAAAGCCATTTCCAAATATAGTTTGGGAAAAGATTCTGTATCTGGAGAGCCTGAGGATGTGCTTACCTACATATAGAATTTACTAATCTCATTAGTTCTGAATTTGCTCTTTCAAGAAAGGACAAAATAATACCACTAAGATTCCACCATTAAGCTCAGTAACAAGGAGACCTAGGGAATTGTGCCTTTACCAACACTATATTCAAATTACTAAAGCTGAATATGCAGTGACAATAGACACAGTCCATCTGGAGAAGACAAAGTCAAGATACTCTCTGGTCCCTAAACTTCAACTACATTTACTTGTTTACCAGCAAAAGATTGGATAACAAAGCCAGCAATACAGCAGAAAGACAAGTGGAACAGCAGTCAAGATTCTAGTCCTCATTCTGCCAAAAAGTACAAGAAATTAAACTTTTCTGGGCTTCAGTTTCTTCATTTCTAAAATACCACTAAGGAATAAGGGAGGGGAAGAGATGCTCAATTATCTTTAAATTACATTAGTTAACTACAATTTCATTAAGTTTTTATCTCACCACATACATACATAACCAACCTGTGGTTCAACAGCTTTCTCTGCCACAATCTGCTCATTCATTAGGTAGCAAACTGACAGGCATTATGAACAGCCAATTTTAAAACTAAAAGAGTACAGAAGAGCCCACCCATCCCCCTCAATTATTACTATGTCATCCCCAAGTACTTCATGTAGCGCTGTAGAACCTCTGATCCATATTTCTGCTCTCACTTAATAAGAGAAAAATAAAATACAAAATGACTTTATAAAGAGACTTTAGCAGCGATACCAAAAGGCTACAACTGGTGAGGGGTAACCTCAAAGATCCTTTCAAACCAAAATTCTATCATCCTATAAATCTATGTTATTTAAGATCTTATGTATAGCACTTTCCCCCATGTTCCTTTTTAATCAAGCTTCATTCTTTTTCCCATTCATCTTGCTTTTATGTCCACTCCAATATCCTTAAGTATTACTTATTATATTGTTCCCTGATTCAGATTCAAGAAACATAATTAAAACTCTTATTTTCCCTTGCACCCCTATCCCGAAATCCTTCTCAAACATGCCCTTCTAAAAATTAATGTGGCTTTACAATGGATACGTTTTCATCTTCCGTGAAAAATTTAAAAATTGGTAATGATATTGTTACATCATCATCAACAAATCTTAAAGGTCGTGCCATACATCATCTAATGGGTAAAACCAACTTGTTAATTCAAAATCTAAATTACTTAGACGGGTACAAGATGTAAGTTCTCTATAACAAATTCCATATGTAACAAACAGTATTATAAGATTTTAAATAAGTAAAATTACAAGAGCAAACCTGACTTTAAAAAAAAAAAAGAAATAACAACCAAACACAGGAGGCATTTGTACCGTTACAAAAACCAAATGCACATATATGTTTATGCACCTGTATATATGTACAACACATGTATGTTATTTTAAGATGCCTACTAAGAAAATCCAAATTAACATATATAGCTAAGAAAAATCGTATCAGTATCAAAATTCTAGCCAATTTCTACATTTAGTAGCTCTGCAAAAAAGTCTGGTATAAGAAGTTGATTCTACTAAATTGTTAGGTTTCTAAATTAAATATAAATGTCAATTATTTTCTTTGGCCCCCATTTTCTTTTTTTGGCCCCATTTTCCCTAATTATGAAGAGTTGGCTTTCCTTTCCTGATTGTGCTACATCCCCAGGTTTCATACTTTAAATCCCCCCAAAACGAAGGCTGGATGATCAAGTTCGTGAAGGGCCAGCAACACATTTCAGTTTGAACATCCTCTGCGTAGGAATTAGCCTAAAAATGTGAATTGCCACTGAAATGAAAAAAAAAAAAAAAAA
>RCUC01138269.1:0-40795 GCA_003697995.1 Taxidea taxus jeffersonii | reverse complement strand
ATTATTACCTGCATATAAATATTTCTAAATTATGATTGTATTATATAACCACTTAAATTATTTTAGGTAAGGGCACTGACTGGCTCAGTCAGTAGAGCAAGTAACTCTTGATCTTGGGGTTGTGATGTCTACACCTACCATGTTGAAATTTTTTTTTTTTACTTGAAAAAGATTTTTTAAATGTATTTTAAGTAAAATGTTAACTAGGTGAAAAAGCTTACCAATGTACCACTGAATAAAAAAACACAAAATGCAACATTAGAGATTAGAAAGAATAATAATATATCATTCATAAAATTCAGGAACTATTCAGGACAGAAACTCATACCAAACTTGAAATAAAAGGGACTTTCTTTAACCAGATAAAAGTAGCTACCAAAAGCTCCCAGTAAATTAACTGATATTAAATCAGAAACAATATAGTAATAAATGTCCAGTTTTATGACATTTAGTCTGCATGTTATGAGAAATCTTAGGTTTTATATTTTATAAGGAAAAAAAGAGCTGTAATGACTAGAAAGAAAGAAAAAAAACAATTAGTATTCACAAATAACATTATATTCACAGAAATTTCAATACTAAAATTCACTAGATTTCTTTGCAACAAAAACCATATTTTTGAAGATATCATTTATGACAAAAACAATATGAGTTACGAGTAAAAATTTTAAAAATATACATGCAAACTTTAGGGAAAATATTTAAATATGTTGAAAGATATTAAGAATGTTGTAAGTATATGAAATAAAGTACTATGCTCACAAATAAAAACACATTTCATAAAGATTTATATTCTCTTCAAATCTAAAGATTCAACAGAATTCCAAACAAAATAAAAAAAAAAAAGTACAAATGGACAAGCAGATTTCACAATGAAAGAGAAGAGAACCAATGAAAGTTAAAGCACACTGAAGAAGAATGACAGGTTAGTAAGGGACATTTTTCTATATGGAGAATTACTACAAAATCATAATAATTAAGGGAAGTGTTTTAGTTCAGAGATTAATAGAATAAAAGAATGGAAGAGAAACAGACCTACATGTACAGATTTAATAGATAACTGATGTGATATTATTTATTAGACTATTTTGCATGTCACAATAAATAGTCCTGTGAATTTTAGTAATCCACGTTTTGTTAAATTTATTTGACAGACAGAGATCACAAGTAGGCAGAGAGGGAGGCAGAGAGAGAGAGGGAAGCAGGCTCCCTGCTGAGCAAAGAGCCCGATTCGAGGCTCGATCCCAGGACCCCGGGATCATGATCTGAGCCAAAGGCAGAGGCCTCAACCCACTGAGCCACCCAGGCGCCCCAGTAATCCACAATTTTTTTTAAAAAAAGGGAATTTCATACCCATAGCACCTAAAATATAAAGTCCAGAGGAAAGTGTATCTTAAATAAGCTTACTGAGTTTGTCAACTATAATAAATTAAATAAAATTAAGACACATTTATCAAAATATCTATAGAGTAAAAAATAAGTCACACACCAGAAGGAGATATTTTCAACATACAGCACAGAAGAAAAATTATTTTCCAAGCTTTATAAATATTTTCTACAAACCCATAAGAAAAAAAGACCCAACCATATAGGAAAAATGGATGAATATGTAAGTAGAAAAAAAGAAACATACAAATATGTTTCTTCTCACTTCCTTACAGGAAAATGCAAATTAAACCCATAATGAGATATCATACTTCAGAACTAGATTGGTAAAAATTAAAATAGGCTGATGACACAAAATGTTGTCATGGATACAAATAGCAGGAATTCAAACTGCTGGCAGGTTTGTAAATTATTATAAATACTCTGGAAAACTTTTTGACAATATCTAGTCAAAGTAGATGTATGTATATTTTAAGGTAAGATAATACATATATTTATATTTATATGTTCTTTTGAAATAATTGAGAACCTTTTTTGTAACAGTTAAGAAGTGGGAGAAATCTGAGTGCCTAACAACAATAAATGAACATATATATGTTAGTATATTCATATGCTGAGGATATTATATATGGAAATAAATGAACAACAGTTACACACATCAAAATAGATGTATTCCAACAAAATAGTGAAAAAAATGTCCAGAAAAGACTGCGTAGTATGATTTCAGCTAGGTAATTTTAAGAAAAAGAAGTTAAGAAATATACTACTTAAGGATAAGATAAATAGCCAGACAATAATATCTATGCTTTTATTAAAACCAAAACAAAACAAAACAAATTAATATTGATGTCAATTCCACATATGCCAACTGTGAGTGCAATATCTCATGCAAATCTTCCTGATAATTATAAAAGCTATATGCCATATATATATACATACATATATATGACATTCATGCATATATATATACACATATGTGTGTATATATACGTATATATATATACATATATATGTCATGATATATATATATATATTTTTTTCCAAAATAGCATTGAGGAAATATTGAAATAGTGAACTTTCTTTGGAATGTGATATAGAATAGAAAGGGAAGACAGAAAGATGGGTGATCATTTGGAAATTTTTGTTGTTGTTGTTGTTTTTGAGTGCTTTCATGGGCTTCTTGGGGTTAGGGATCCATCAGGAATGAAGATACTAGTAATCTTCCTCTGCTTTAGATTGGGAATCCTAAAGTGTTGCTCTCAAGTAGGATAAATGAGAATAAAATGTCCCTAACAGCCATACATTTAACAATTGGGATGCTCTAGCACCTCAAGCACTCAGGTGCCCCAAAACAATATAACTCAAGAACTAGGCAGAGACGAACAAAAATTCTTTCTGGCAGGAGAAAACATCATCCTTTGCCTTACATTATTTCAACAAATAACTTTTCAAATACAATGTCCAAAACACAATCAAAGATGGCATACATTAAGAGACAAATGAGAGCCAGTTTAAAAATAAAAAGTTTAGAGAAACATCGCTGGGGCACCTGAAAACACCAATGCTTACTATGGTTAAGCATGTAAAACCAACAACAAAATATTTAAACTGATAGGTGACATTACATATTTGGAAAATATAGGCAATTTGGAATTTAAAAATACAATACAGTAAGAAAATCAAAGAACCATTTTATCAGTAGATTAAATAAAATTGAAATTAAATAAAATGACATTTCTGTAGTATCAACAACACAGAAATAGAAAGAATTATAACAAAATATTGTGAAAAATTGCATGCCAACAAATTGGAGAATCTAGGAAAAACAGATACATTTCTAGAAACATGTAACTTTCTAAAGCTAAATCAAGAAGAAATAGAAAAATGAAGACACCAATTACTACAAATGACATTGAATCAGTATTCTAAAAAACTACCAACAAATAAAAGTACAGGAGCAGATGGCTTCACAGGTGAATTTTACCTAACAATTAATACCTATTTTTCTCAAACTATTCCAAAAAATAGAAAAGGAAAGAGAGCTTCTAAATTTATTGCATAAGGTCAGTATTATTCACTTACCAAAACCAGATAATGACACCACAAAAAAAAAGAAAGAAAGAAAGAGAGGAAGGAAGGAAGGATAGAGGGAAGGAAGGAAGGAAGAAAGGAAGAGAGGAGGGAGGGAGGGAAGAAGGAAGGAAGGAAGGAAAGAAAAGAAGATGGAAGGGAGGGAGGGTGGAAGGAAGGGAGCAAGGAAGAAAGGAAGGGAAAGGAAAGGAAACTATAGGCCAATAACTCTGATGAACTTAAGTACAAAAACCCCTGACAAAATATTAGCAAACTAAATCCAACAATACACTAAAACAAAACAAAAACATAAAAACAAACAAGTAAAAACCCCAAAACAAATAAACAAATCACCACAATCAAGTGGGATTTATTTCAGGGATGCAAGAGTGGTTAGATATTCACAAATCAACCAACATAATATATCACATTAACAAGGGAAAGGATAGAAATCATATGATCATATGATGTAGAAGCAGGGAAAGCATGTGACAAAATACAACATCCATTCATGATAAATACTCCCAACAGAGTTTAGAGGAAACATACCCCAATATAATTAAAGTCATAGATGAAAACCACACAGTTAATACCATATTCAAATGGTGAAATACTGAGAGCTTTTCCTCTAAAATCAGGAACAAAATTGTCCATTCTCATCACTTTTATTCAATGTAGTACTAGAAGTTCCAGCCACAGTAAGCAGACAAGAAAAAGAAACAAAGTCATCCAATTTAGTAAGGAAGAATTTAAGCTGTCACTCTTTGCAGATGACATGATACTACATATAGAAAACTCTAAAGACATCACAAAAACACCAGATAATGAATTAGATATAGTCACAAGATACAAAGTTGATATACAGAAATCTGTTACATTTGTATACACTTATAATAAAGTAGCAGAAAGAGAAATTAAGAAAATAGTCCTGGGGCGCCTGGGTGGCTCAGTGGGTTAAGCCTCTGCCTTCAGCTCAGGTCATGATCTCAGGGTCCTGGGATCAAGCCCCACATTGGGCTCTCTGCTCACCAGGGAGCCTGCTTCCTCCTTTCTCTCTGCCTGCCTCTCTGCCTACCTGTGATTTCCGTCTGTCAAATAAATAAATTAAAAAAAAAAAGAAAGAAAGAAAATAGTCCCATTTATAATGCATCAAAAAAATAAAAAAAAAAAACTAGGAATAAATTTAACAAAAAGGTGTAAGACTTATACTCCAAAAACTATAAAACATTGATGAGAGAAATTGAAGATGACACAAAAAAATGGAAAGATAGTCCATGCTCATAAACTGGAAACCCAATATTTTTTAAACATCCATACTACATAAAGCAATCTACAGATTCAATGCACACTCTACCAAAATACCAACATCTTCCATAGACATAAAACAAATAATGCTAAAATTTCTATGGAAACCCACAAGACCCCAACTAGACAAAGCAATCTCTAGACAGAAGAATAAGGCTGAAGTTATTACAATCCCAGATTTCAAGATACAATATGAAGCTGTAGTAATCAAAACAATGTGGTACTGGCACAAAAACAGACACATAGATCAATAGTCTATAATAGGGAGCCCAGAAATAAACCCATATTTATATGATCAGTTAATCTATGACAAAGGGGGCTATAATATAATGGGGCAAAGACAGTCTTCTTAACAAATGGTATATTGGTAAAAACGGGACAGTCACATGCAAAAGAATGAAACTGGACCATTTTCTTATGTCATACACAAAAATAAAATCGATTAAAGATCTAAAATATGAGACCTGAGACCATAAAACTATTCGAAGTAAACATAGCCACTAATTTCTCTGACACTGGCCTTAGCAACATTTTCCTGGATATGTGTCTTCTGGCAAGGGCAACAAAAACAAAATTAAACTATTGGGACTTCACCAAAATAAAAAGATTTGCAAAGAGAAAGAAACCATCAAGAAAATGAAAAGGCAACTTTCTGAATGGGAGAAGGTACTTATAAATGACACATTCCATAAAGGATTAATACTCAAAATGTTAAAAAAAAAATAAAACAAAACTGAACTCTAAAACAACAAATCATCTGAACAAAAATGATCAGAGGCAGTGACACACTTTTTTTTTTTTTTATTTCACAGACAGAGATCACAAGTCAGACAGAGATCACAAGTAGGCAGAGAAGCAGGCAGAGAGAGAGGGGGAAGCAGGCTCCCCACTGAGCAGAGAGCCCGATGTGGGGCTCCATCCCAGGACCCTGGGATCATGACCCGAGCTGAAGGCAGAGGCTTTAACCCACTGAGCCACCCAGGCACCCCACTTTTTTTTTTAAATAGAAGACATAAAGATGGCCAACAGACACAAAAGATGTTCAACATCACTAATCATTATGGAAAAGTATAATCCATTATCATCTTTTACCTGTCAGAATGGCTAAAATAAGAAAAAACACAAGAAATAACAAGTGTTGCAAGGATATGGAGAAAAAGGGATCTTGTTGGAGGGAATGCAAATTGGTACAACCACTGTGATAAACATTATGAACTTTCCTCAGAAAGTTAAAAATAGATTTATCATATGCTCTACTAATTCCGATACAGGGCATTTACTCAAAGAAAATGCATACTAGGAAAAGATGTATCCGCCCCTACATCTATGCAGTATTATTTACAATAGTGAAGATATGGAAGCAACCCAAATGTCCATCAATAGACATATGGATAAAGAAAATGTGAGATAAATACATACCCCACCCAACCCCCCCAACACACACACTAGAATATTACTCAGCCATAAAATGTAATAGAATTTTGCCTTTTGCAACATAGATTGACCTAGAAGGTATATGCTAAGTGAAATAAGAGAAGGACAAATAGCATACAATTTCACTCATATGTGGAATTTAAGAGAATAAAAAAACAGAAAAAGGAAACAAACAAAAAAGACTCTAAAGTACAGAGAACTGGGGCACCTGGATGGCTCAGTCATTAAGCGTCTGCCTTCAGCTCAGGTCATAATCCCAGGGTTCTGGGATCAAGCCCTACATCGGGCTCCTTGCTCAGCAGGCTTCTTCCTCTCCCACTACCTCTGCCTCTGGTCCCTCTCTCGTTATGTCTCTCTCTGTCAAATAAATAAATAAAATCTAAATAAATAAATAAATAAATAAATAAATAAAATGAAGTAAAATAAAATACTGAGAACTGGTGGTAGCCAGAGGGGAGGGATATGGGGATGGGTGAATAGTTAAAGGGGATTAAAAGTATACTTATCTTGATGAGCACTATGAAATATTTAGAATTACAAATTATATTGCACTTCTGAAACTAATATAACACTGCTAATTATATTCAATTTAAGAAAAATGGTATCTGGAAGTTAGAACAGAAATAATTACCCAAAATGAACAATTAAGAGAAGAAAAAGATGAAACTACAGAAGTATAAAGATCCAGGGAAATGGAGCAACACACAATTCAACACACATTCCAGAAGTGAAGAGAAGAAAGCAAAAGTGGTATTTGAAAGAATAGTAGCTGCAGTTTCTCAAGAACTATAAAAAGACATCAGATTCCAGAAAGTCACCAAATACAAAACAGAATAAAAACTACTGAACATTGTCACACTGAATAGTAAAACACAAAGAAAATCTTAAAGTAGGTGTTCTGAAAGTAAATCTTAATTTGAACAAGCTAGATCGACCAACCAATGACTGACTTCTTACAGCAATAGTAAAAGACAAAAAGCATTTTTTTTTTTAATTTTCACTTGTTCCAGAAAATAATCTTAATGAAGATGTAGAGTAACTGGAATTCTCATTCATTGCTCATGGGAACATAAAATGGTACAACCACTTTGGAAAACAGTTTAGCAATTTCTAATATAGTTAAACATATATGTCATTTCTCATAATTAAACCTGCATTGTTGCTGAAAAGAGTCCTAGACTTCTGAGGCATAGAAATGGATATAATATAGAGATTACTGCTTTCAGTTCTCCTAGAAACATTTTCACATACTGTAAGAATTAAATCTGTAGTCATTTGTTTCCCTAATGACAGAATTTATCTTATCTGAAGGGACAATAAAAACTTCTCATTTCTTCCCCAAAGTCAAATGCTTATATCTAGCAATAGGCCCCTAGGTTAATTCTTGGCATGTCATAAAGACTGAAATGTTATCTTCCTAGATATGTACATTTCAAAGAGGAATTTGGCCCCAGACCTTGCAGATATCTCCATTTCTTAAAAATTGAGACACTAGATTAGATTCTATTTACATACCAAAGAATTGGAGTAATGAGAAAACCATTTCAGGGGCGATAAAGTTAGCTGTCTTCTTCTATATAAGCAAAGAAAAATCACTTTGTTCTTGTTCTGCATATATGAAGCCTCTGGCCAATTGTGTAGGAAAAATTTCCATGAGCTTTCATTGTGTCAAGACAGGCCTAAGCCTAGAGTAAGAGAATGAGGGGCAACAAACTTATTAATCACTGTGAAGAAATTAATAAATATTTGCCTGATTCAGAATAATTTGTATACCCAATGAGGATAAAATTAATGAAGATGAATATTAAAAACCCAACACTCATACAACTCAATAATTCTACTCCTAAAGTGTTTCCCCAAATAAATGAACACATATATCCCACAAAGACTTCTGAATAATTGTCCATAGCTTTGTTTCTAATTGCCAAAAACTTTTAACTCAACAAATGTCCATCAGGTACATGGATAAACAAATTATCATATATCTTAATGACTCACTATATTCACCAATAAAAAATGAACTAGTGATATACACAGCTGTATGGATAGATATTACGAATGTTGAGCTAAGCATAAGAAGCCAGGTAGAATAGAGTGAATTTTGTATAATTCCTTTTAAAGAAATAATTTTAAGAAACCTCATATATAGAGATACAAGCTGATCTATAACTATCCAGCATCAGGAGTAGAAATAAGAAAGAGCACAGGAAAACTTGCAGGTTGATGGAAATGCTTATATTGTGAATTGTAATGGTGGTTCCATGAATGTACACACTAAACAAAACTCATTAGAGTGTATTGCATGCTTAAAGTATACAATATAAATTTTATGATATATATAACATTTGTATGTTATATGTATATTTTTTTGCTTTTTTAAAAAATATTTTATTTATTTACTTGACAGAGAAAGGGAGATCACAAGTAGGCAGAGGAGAGGGCAGAGAGAGAGGCAAGCAGGTTCCCCGCTGAGTGGAAGGCCCCATGTGGGGCCCCATCCCAGGATCCTGAGACCATGACCCGAGTGGAAGAGAGAGGCTTAACACACTGAGCCACCCAGGCACCCCAATAAATTTTATCTCACTATAGTTAACTTAAAATACCGGTAAGGAGAAGTGTGCTGCTTTAACAGTGGCTTCTTTGTTCTTATGAATAGATATTAT
This sequence comes from Taxidea taxus jeffersonii, assembly GCA_003697995.1. NCBI lineage: Eukaryota > Metazoa > Chordata > Mammalia > Carnivora > Mustelidae > Taxidea > Taxidea taxus. The sequence continues at coordinate 31,937 of RCUC01138269.1, read as the reverse complement.
ATTTTAGAATAGTTTTAAGTTTGCAGAAAAATTGAGCAACAAGTACAGTGAAGTCCCCTCATCTTCCCCCACATATTTCCCCTATTATTAACATCTTGCACTACTGCCATACATTTGTTACAGTGAAGGACCAGTATTGACACATTATCATTAACTAAAATCAACAGTTTACAATAGGGTTCATATTTGTATTATGCAGTTCTATCAGTTTTGACAGATATGTAGTGTTATCTATGTATCATCACAGTCTCATACAGAATAGTTTCATTGACCTAAAAATCCCTTATGCCTCATTTGTCCACGTTTCCTTTTCACCCCCTAAGTCCCATAATAACCTTGGCCTTTTTATTCTCCATTATTTTGTCTTTTTCAGGATGTCAGATAGCTGGAATCATGCCATGTGTAGCCTTGTCAGATAGATGTCTTTCATTTGGCAGTATGCATTTCAATTTCTTCCATGTCTTTACAACTCATGAGCCTACTACTTTATTACTGCTGAATAATATTCCATAATTTAGATGTGTCACTTTTCTGATCCGTTCACTTATGAAAGGATATCTCATTTTTATCCCACAGTGTTGGCAATTATGAATAAAATTGCCATAATTGTTCATGTGCCTATTTTTGTGTGGAAGCAAGTTTTCATCTATTTATGTGTATACAAGGAGCACAATCACTAGATCCTATAGTAAGAGGGTGTTTTGTAAGAAACCACCAAACTATCTTCCAAAATGGTTTTACCACTTTGCATTCCTACTGGCATGCATTGGAGATGTTGCTTCACTTTGAGCATCTTTTCATATGCTAATTTGGTATACCTAGGTATCTCTTTTGATATGGTGTCTGAAGAGCAGCTTTTTTTTTTTTTGAAGAGCGGCTTTTGATCCTTAGTGTTGGGGTTATAATTTCTAGGTTAACCAATAAACTATATATTCTATAACTATATATTTCTTGTTAATAAAAAAACCTATATATTTCTTGTTAGCTATATACTAACAAGAAAAAAAAAAGAGAATGTTTAAGCAATACTCACACCAAAATAAGGCAACAGAAGGTAGTAAAAGAAAAAAGATTACTGAATCAAATAGAAGAGCAGAATAACTTATTAAATTTGAACCCACAGACATCAGTAAATACAATAAATGTAAAGATTTTAACTATTACAATTAAAAGAAAAAACAAAAGTCAATGATATCTTTTTTGTAAGAGATACTGTAAAATACAAGGTTTGTGATAACAGAAAGCAGATGATGGAGAAAGCTATATCAAAAAAATACCTAAATAAATATGGTGTAGTCATATTAATACCAAAGTATACTTGAAATAAAAATAAGTTTAACAGGAAGAAACATAGATCTAAATACTTCTAATAACATAGCTTCAGGCTATATAAAGCACACATTCAGAGACCAAAACAAATTTACAACAATAAGAAAGGTAATATATACATATAATAAATTTCTTATATATATAAGAGAAATTGAAAAACAGACTAAAATCAGTAAGATTCCATGATGTTTAACTACTAACTTATGATTAATAAAATTGCTAATGAAATTTTGTTAGAACCTTACTGATTTTCAATTTACTACAATCGAAAATTCTTGAAATCAAAAATAAAACAAAGATGCCTGTTATAAATATGACTGTCCAGGGTTGTACTTTTCATTAAAAAAAATCAACAAAAAGAAACATAGGGAATAAGAAAGAGGATTCAAATAAGTTGAGGGATATATTATGTCTGTGTATGTACCGGGAAATCCAAATTTCTGTGTTTGAATATGTGTATGTGTACATGTGTATGCAAGTTTTTCTCCAAATAGTTTGTAGATTGTACATAAACCCAAAGACAATTCAAGTGGGTGTAGGTGTGGGTGTTGTCATTTTTATGCTGATTTGAAAGTTTAAATAAATGCAAACCTCCAGGAATTGGCAAAATACTCTAAAGAGAACATGGTGCAAAAAATTTCTGTTGGTTGCCAAAAATCATTAAGTATCTATAGTAATTAGGACAGTTTGCATAGGTGCAGGAATAGACAAATATACCAACAAAGCATAAAAAAAGAGAGATGAAAGCAAAAAGATGTTACTGCATATCAGTGAAAAATAGAAAGATATTTTCAATAAATGCTATGGGGAAAAAATGGCCATCCATATGAAAAAAAAAAACGAGCCTAGTCCTCTAGTTCACTTCACACAAAAATTCCCTTACAAATAGAATATGGATTTCAATGTAAAAGACAAATCAATGAGTAACGTAGACCTTAAAATAGGCAATACTCTTAATGAATATATGGTAAGCAAAGTTTTACTAACACAGAAAAGAAAAATTATAAATGAAAAAGTTGATATATTTGAAAATTAAATTAAAAACCATCAGTTCACAAAAAAACACTTAAGGGTACCTGAGTAGCTCGGTTGGTTAAGCATCTGCCTTCAGCTCAGGTCATGATCCTGGGGTCCTGGGATCAGGCTCCCTGCTCAGTGGGGAATTTGCTTCTCCCCCTCTCTCTACTCCTCCCTGCTGCTCTCATGCTCTCTCTTGCTCTTTCTCAAATAGATAAATAAAAACTTTAAAAAAATTAAGAAACTTAAAATATAAGCTCAGTATAGAAGGTTTTTGTAGTGCATAACAAATGAAGAACTCCTATGCAGAAAAATAAAATATACAAAATATCCACTCTATAACCCAATATGTACACATGCAAGAGAGACAACTCAAGCATATGCATACAGGAGATATTTATAGTATTTTTTTTAAATAGTAGCATTGTTTGAAAGAATTAAAATTGGAAACAACAGATGAAAAATCTATGGCATATTCAAATACTAGATTATTATCTAACAATGAAAATGAAAGAACTATAGAAAGGGCTATAGGAAACACTACTGATAAATTCTTCTGATAAATGATAATATTAAGTGAAATAAGCAGTCAACATAAAGCATACATACCTTTTTTGAGAATGGATAATTATTTAGTAAAACTATACAGAAATGAAAGAAGTTCTAGAAGTTCAAAGTAATATTTCTCAAGCTTGGTGTTGGGCCCACTGATGGTTATTATTATCATCAAAATTATACATGAGTGTTACATTTAATATTCTTCTATGTCAGAAATGTTTTAGAATAAAATTTGGTTTTAAGAATGAAGCAAGTTGTTTTGTTCTAAAGTGCCAAGCTTATAAAAAAAAAAACACCAGGGATTTAAATTGATGGGAGTGAAATTGCAGTTACAATTTAGACTGTAATAACAAACTTTGTTATTTTACATTTCATATACTACAATAGAAACAATAACTGGATTGAAAGTTTTACACCATTCTGGTCCTCATTTCTTATGGAATAAATATGCTATATTCCACTACAGAAAGGGGCAACTAGTCCTTGCTATATTTTTTGAGTGTGAGACAGAAAATCTCATTCTCAAAGATAAATTTATTGCTAGATACTGAACAAAACTAGGTCTGACACTGAGAACTCAATCCCATCACTCATTAGAAATCTAAAAAGTTGGGGCACCTGGGTGGCTCAGTCAGTTAAGCATCTGCCATCAGCTCAAATCATGATCCAGGAGTTCTGGAATTGAGCCCCATGTCAGGCTCCCTGCTCAGCAGGAAGTCTGTTTCTCCCTCTGCCCCTCATCCCATTTGTGCTCTCTCTTTCTCACTCTCTTTCTCTCAAATAAATAAATAAAATATTAAAAAAAAAGAAATCTCTAAAAATGGAATAACATAATCAGAGTGAGATTATGCAAAATACCTGTACAAAACTTCTGTTCTGCTTTATGTTATAGCAGAAGGCTGGGACACAACGCTTTTGCCTCCCTACCATGACTTTTATCTTTATATTCTCTGTGGACTACATTTCTATTTCTTTTGATATGGTCCTCATTCCAATTGTTCTTTCTATTTTAGTATAGGAAGAACATAAATAACAAAAATTATGATTGGTTTTCAAATTATAAGTATAATTTCACTCCTATAAATTTAAATTCTCTCTGGTGCTTTTTTATTAGTTCTCATATTTGAAAATGTGAAAGTTTTCTGGACAATGTCTTAGTTTAGGGTTTTCTTTTGGAAATAATGGATGCATTGTGAATTCCTTTTAGAAGAGAGTAGAACATAAATACATAAATCACAGAAACTAAACTCACATAGACTGAATTTAAATAGCAAAATCAAGACTTTCAGTATTCCAAGCTATTAATTTGTGTTTTGTTTTCTTAATATTTTTGCATCTCCCATTTACTTGACTGAAATTAGAAGTTACCAGTAGAATAATTCCCTTCTGGCTTATACACTAGAAACCTGAGACTTATAGTGGAATGTTTGCTAGGGAAGAGATAAAGAGAGGTTAGTGGCTTGAATATTGGGTTTTTGAAGTTGAGATAACAGTAGATTTTCCTACAAGACCAGATAACTTTAGTTTAGAGTTACAGTGACTGTGATCTACAACATACCTCCTTCCTGAATCATATAATTGAAGTCAAGATTTTAGAGGAGAATGAAAATACTGCCAAGTAGGAAGACAGATCCTTGGGTACGAAAGCTTCCAGTTTGGGAAAAGCATACAAAGCCTAAGCACTGAATGAAAATCAATAGCTTTTCCTGCCTCCTGGGGTCACTGGATTGGGATAACCTGGATACCTGCAGTTACCCACTTGGGCTAAGACCAAGACTCCCTGAATGCCCTAGTTGGAGTTAGGAGCCTTCTCCACTCCACACCCCAAACTGATAACTACTCAATTCCTTGTTAGTGTAGAAGAAATTTTAGTAACAATAAAACTGACTTTTCTGCCAAACTAATAGAGAAATAAATTCTTAAATTCAAATTAGATACTATTTTTTAAATATAATGAATCATGTTATGCACACCTGAATTTGGGAATATATACCTGGAATTATACTCATGTACTTAGAATTATGTTTATTTTACTAAATCATGAACCTCTGTTTACATTCCATAAATATTTTAATATTTTTTTTCAAATAAGCAGTGTGTTTTCCTCATAATTTCATTTAAATGAAGCAAAGATGACTTGATATTCATATCATGTTGAAAAAAAACTGTTAGGAACAGTAATTTGACACTGTGGATATAATTGTTGGACATAATTCCAACTTTTTTTGCCCTAACTAAATTGAGTGATTCCAGTCTGTTTCAGACACTGCTTGTAGCTTTTGTAGCTTTCTGGAAAGAAGACACATGTTCTCATAAGTTTCATATAATTTTCATTCAGCAAAGATTAAAAAAGTAATTGAGTGTAAGTTCATGAAAAAGTTTCTATAAAAAAAGAATAGTCAGGGAAAGTAGCTCCCTGCTAGTAATTTAGAAAAATCATGTGAATTATGCTTTTAGAACCAAATTTAATGAAATTGTGCTAGGATATGTTTTATCTGAAATATTCTGCATAATTTTAAGCCCATGAATACATAAACACAATTATGATTCCAAGTTAAAATGTTCTAGTGTCAAACTTGGTACTACTGCCAAAATATTAACGGAAAACAGAATATTTGGCACATAGAATCTATCAGTATTTTTGAATAATGCTAAAAATTATGGGAAATAGAAAATATTTTTCATCATGTGGTAATGTTGATCTTCAGTTGTTGAAATAACAGAACTATAAAATGAAAATGAGTTATCATAAGCTTTCTTTGCTGAACTTTTATTGAAAATAACACAGAAAGAATTCCTCATATTAAAAATATTCTAAAGGTCTCCATTTTTTAATACACTGGCTAAGTCAGAACTGGTAAGGCTGGCACAAGGACCTTGACTTTAGAAGAGCTCTTGGTTTCTTTTATAAATGCTACTGACTCACATTTAAAACATTAAGCTCAGCATTTTATTTTTTTAAAAGAAGCAAGTTTATAATTCTAGTAGAAGAAGCAGCTTAAAAAGGTAGAATTAATTGACATTTTGCTACCATGTGGACTCTAATTGGAGATAGTAATGTGCAATGGTAATTGGCAAACATATGAAATTTTAAAAAGAATAAAAGGAAAACATTGGTATGGAATTACAAATACACAAGAACATTTGTGATTTGAAGTTAAAAGAAATAATTTCATATTCTGCAGCAGTACACCTGAACATCTTTCCTTATGAAAGAGTAAAATAAATGATATCCATAATCCTGATTTATGTCAGGTGGGAAATTTTGGGAAAATTTGACATTTCCAAGGAAAATGACATACGGACCTACAAAATCGCAATTATAAAAACATATATACTCTTCTAATTCTTGAGAATCATATTTTTATTCAACATCAAATGCAGTGTGAGTAGCTGCTTATACTTTGAAGTGTTCTGGACTTGAATTCAACTCATATTACCTCTTGATAAGAACTTTATAAAATGTTCAGTGTTTTTGGTTTTGTTTTTTGCATTTAAAGAACATAAAAGAATGGCATCGCCTGTAGAGAGGTTGGTTCTAGAGAATGGTCTAGGCTCATTCTCTGGATGCTTGAATCCATTCTCATTTATGTAGCTATTTCCATTATGCATGATATAGATAACGCTCTCATGGGATAGCATTTAAAAATCAAGAATATATGGATACTAAATTTTTAAACACACTGAACAAAAGCCACATGGTAGGCCGAATGGCCTCCACCATACTTCCCAGAATCTGCCATACATAATAGGCTATGCAGCAAAAGAGATTTACAGAAGTAATTAAGGTTATGAATTTTAAAATAGGAGATTATCTTAGAATGCCCCTTGAGCACAACCTAATCATGGGATTCTTTAAAAGCAGACAACTTTCTCAGGCTAAAGAAAAAGAGATAGGGCAGAAGCAGCCAGAGATGCAAAGCATAAAAAATAATCTGTTGAGGGGGCCTGGGTGGCTCAGTGGGTTAATCCTCTGCTCAGGTCATGTTCTCAGGGTCCTGGGCTCGAGCCCCATATCAGGCTCTCTGCTCAGCGGGGAGCCTGCTTCCCCCTCTCTCTCTGCCTGCCACTATGCCTACTTGTGATCTCTCTCTGTCAAATAAATAAGTAAATAAAATCTTTAAAAAATAATCTGTTGATATTGCTGGATTGAACAAGGGGGCAGAATGATGAAAAACTTAAGTTGCTCAGAGTCACTTAAGTTGCTCAAAGTGGTATCGCTGAAATGGGGATTTCAGTCCTACAATCAAAAAGAACTGAATTCTGCCAACAACCTGAATGAGTTTGGAAGCTGACTCTCTCCCAGAGCCTCCACATACCAGACCAGGCCAGCTGACACATAGTTGCCCTTCTGTGACAGAAAGCTAAGCCCACCTCAACTTCTGACTTATAGACATGTGAGATAAGTTTGGGGCATTTTAGGCCACTGAATTTGTGGTAATCAGTTACAGCATCAATAGAAAACAAAATCAAACTATTAATCATTTTCATACTTTTTTTTTCATTTTTAGACTGCCGCATTTCAATTACCTAGAAACAAACTATGTGAGATGCTCAATTACTTCATAATGTCAGAAAAATTAGTTTGCTCATGAGACTGTGGTGTCCAAGAGGCTTCTAGATTTTTTTTTCGCTTGCTTGTTTGGGAGGCACAGGCAATGAGTCTGTACTAAATCTATATTTAGAAATGGGAAGAACTAAAATATTTGCCACAGTAACTATCTTATAAAGAAGCTCAAGGACAGATAAAGAGAAAACAAACCCGTAAGTTGATTTTATTTAGCAAGCTCTAGAGTTAAAAGTCTGTAGGTATTATATTCACATAATTCTATATTAGTAATTACAAATATTATTATCAATTAACAGAAAGTAGAAGGAAATAGTTTTGTTAAAACAGACATGAAAATTATAGGTAATGTGAATTTTTATATAAAAAATATTAAAGGCATCTATTGATTAAATCATGTTTTAGAATATACCTGAGTAAAACTCACATTCCTCCTGAATTTTCAAAAATACATATTTATTTACACTTGTCTTTCTCTCTTCCTCTTCCTCACATACATATAAAACACATAATAGCTACATTTGCATTTAATTTTTATGCAGAACTGTGTAGAAGGGGACTTTTACATACTTAGAAACAATATGCATAAACTAAAATTGGCAAAACTTTCCTTTATTTCTTAGGGAAAAAATGGCTTTTTGCAACTCATAGATAGAGACAAGGCAATTTTCTCTTTCATTCCCTTACTCATTCCATTCTAGATAATATTTAAATAAAATAACAGGTAAATTATATCATGTACTATATTTTCTAGATTCTTTAGTCAGATCCATACATACCAGAATAGGGGCCTAAATTGTGTATTGTGTGAATACTTATTACATTTCATGCACTGTGCTCTTTTCATTTACATTTAATGGTTATAATAATCTTGTATAGTTGGCCTTATTAGCCTCTTTCTGCAGATGACGGAAAAAGATTTAAATTTTTGAGAAACTTGTCTGGGGCTCAAAGTTAATAAGTAGTAAAGTTCACATTAAATTCAGGATTATCTTGGGGCGCCTGGGTGGCTCAATGGGTTAAAGCCTCTTCCTTCGGCTCAGGTCATGATCCCAGAGTCCTGGAATCGAGCCCTGCATGGGGCTCTCTGCTCAGTGGGGAGCTTGCTTCCTCCTCTCTCTCTCTGCCTGCCTCTCTGCCTACTTGTGATCTCTGTCTGTCAAATAAATAAATAAAATCTTTAAAAAAAATAAATTCAGAATTATCTTATTTTATAATCTATGCCTTTTCTTCTGGTCCTAGGTATTTCTCTCCTCAGATGGTCTTAGAAAAACAAGTTAAATTATATTTTCCCTTTAAAATGGTAAATTTTAAAGGTACACAAGCTGTATTGTGTATTAATTCTAATCAACTGATTAGGAAACTACGGGGAAATGTTATCTGTTGTCATTATGGTAAGTAAGTTATGATGCTTTTTCTAGAACCCTGAAAAACTAAATAATTCAATTAGTATTTAAGCCACTTTAAATCCTGGTGAGGTAAATCCATTTTGTACAATTTAAATTAAGGCACAAAACCTCCATAAATAAATATGTGTATGCATAACATAAGTATTTTAATAATTCAGTTTATTTTTATATCTACTAAGATGAAAAATTAAACATTTATTCTTTGCTATTTAATGAGCCTTTTCTTTGGATCCATTAAAGATTTTTAATAAAGATTTCTGTGTGGAAAACTTGTCATGAACCAGTTGTCAACATGCTAGAATTTAAGTATAATTAAGCAGTGGATTCTATTTAGATATAAAATGTTTCCACATCTAGAGCTAGTTACATAACTTAAAATTTGTTTTCCATAAACAGGAACCAGCAAAAATCTCAGAGCAAAAGAAGAGGATGACGTGTCCTGGAAGCCAAGAGTAAACTGTATCCAAAAACACGGTGTGGTCAGCATTTCAAATGTCATTAACATGGCAGATAATAAAGACAATGAAACGGTTTTCACATTGAGCTACATGTTGCTTATTGGTGGCTTTGACAAGCGTGCTCTCACCTGAACAGTGGATTTGATAACCGTAATGAAGAAGTGTTAAAAGAGAATGGGTGGAGAGGAATGAACAGGATATAGTGAATATAGGCAATACTCTGGGAGTTCTTTGAAAGAGCAGAGTCAGAGTAGGGAAGGGAAGGCAGATCAAGAAAGATTTTTTTAATTAAATAATTTAAAATACGTTAGAAAAATACTATCAGAAAACCTATGGAAGTGATCTTTAATTTTTATATTTTCTATTATTTACATTTTTCAAGAAATATTTTGAACTTTATGTACTTTAAATTTTAGATATAAGTGCATATTAAAATTTAATTACATCACCATCATCAGAAACACTGTGAAAAGTCTTGATTGGAACAATATATTTACTCATTTTTGCATAAATGAATAAAGAAAATGATTTTAAAATAAACACATACAAAAAAGTCATTTGTCTTTATTTTATTATTTATCTGAACATTGATGACTTTCAAAGGAATATCCAGAAATATGAAATAATGTTAGAATGCAATCAACTTTTAATTATATAAAACCTTTTAGTATTATGCAAATATATTTGTAAGGAAGGAGGATATAAGTTATTTAATTTAGTAGTTTGTTATTAGATATAGAACTTTAAATATTTAGATATACAGTATGTAGGCTTTAATTTTTGCCCTTTTACCCATATGTGCATGCACAGATGTGAGGTTGACCTGACAGTGGAATTAAATGATTGTTGAGGTCAGAGTTCCAGAGGGAGTGAGCTGGAACCCTGGGAATTCCAGAAGTATGTTAACAAATTATGAGTAGATTGGGGGTTTGGGTAATAGTCTGAGGTAAGATAATTTTTTTTTTTTTTAAAGCCTTCGGGGAGCGGTTTGGAGGTGGGAGCGCATAACTGCTGAAGCAGATGGTGTCCAGGGGCTTCCTGGGTGAGTAGCCTCAGAGGAACCGAACACCCTGAGGACAGAGTTTCCTGAGACACACAGTTACAGAAGGCCCGTGGGCGAGGGTCTTTCCTAAACACAGAGCCCACATCAGGGGGAGTTTTTTAAATGATTTCATGACAACCCTGGCCTGAGGCCCTGCCGTTGCCCAAGGCGTGCAAGCCACGCATTTTCTTCTGGCCCAAGGCCTCTCACACACCTGCGGTCCTGCGGGAGCAGACTTGGCCCCAGGCTTTACCGTGCTGTCTGGCCACCTGTGCGGAGAAGGTGACCCCTCTGAGCACAGAGAACATGGTTGGGGCCCGCCAGTGGTCGCTTTCTGTCTGGGCAAAGGAGCAGCAGAAGCAACCCCAGGACCAGGGCGTCTACTAGGCCCTGGTGTTGCATCAGAGCTGGCAGGAAAGCTCACCCAGGTGCCCTTTCCCACCCACATACACAGATTTGCAAGCCCCAAGAAACACAAGATCATTTTTCCTTCTTTGCCAGCCTTGCGAACAAACACGAAATTTCTAGGGTTAGCTAGATGGACACGCTCAGGGATACAGCTGAGACGCTGGAGCTGCACATCAGACTAGGAGAGAAGAGAATCCGCAGGCCCGGGCTCTGAGATTTGGTCATTCTCCCCTTTCTGGCTTCTTTTAGGTCGCAAGTCTGGGAAGGGCTTTTACATCTACCAGGAGGGTGTGAAGAACAAGAACGTGCATTCTGACATGGATGGCATTTTAGCAAGTCTGAAGGTGCCCCCGAAGTCTGACGTGTGAGTTAACTTCAGTAGCTTGAGGTAGAGTGAAGGAAAAGCTCACTTAGATGAGGAATTCCAGAAAGTGATGGGCTGAGTATCATTGACCAGAATTGAAATTACCAAGAAATTAAGACAGGAGTATTGAAGAAGAGGGTGAAACTGAGTAAGAGCAAAATAAAAGGAAATGATGGGGAAAAAAAAAATCTGAGAAATGAAGGCACTTGTTTTGGTGATCAATAGATCATAATGACAATGTAGGATGTTGTGTGATATTTATTATATTTATAGTAGATTTAAACTTAGATGACATCTCTACAGAGGTTTATGTCTTAGCCACAATGTTAACACTATCATTCAGCATTTTTTAATTGTATTAAATTTTTCATTTTAATTCTAGTTTAGTTAACATTCAGTGTAAGTTTCAGGTGTATAATAGAGTGATTCAGCAATTCCCTTCATTATTCAGTGCTCATCATGATGTGTGCTCTTCAGTCCCTATTTTAACATGATACCTTATATAATTTACTTGTTTATTTATTTTTAATTTTATTTAATTTTATTTTTTTCAGTAATCAATAATTCATTGTTTATGCACCACACCCCGTGCTCCATGCAATATGTTTCCTCCTTAATACCCACCACGAGGGTCACCCAATACCCCACTCCCTCCCCTCTAAAACCCTCAGTTTGTTTCTCAGAGTCCACAGTCTCTCATGGCTCTTCTCCCCCTCCAATTTCCCCCAACTCACTTCTCCTCTCCATCTCCCAATGTCCACCATGTTATTCCTTACACTCCACAAGTAAGTGAAACTATATGATGATTGACTCTCTCTGCTTGACTTATTTCACTCAGCATAATCTCTTCTAGTCCTGTCCATGTGGATGCAAAAGTTGGGTATTCATCCTTTCTGATGGAGGCATAATACTCCATTGTACATATGGGCCACCTCTTCTTTATCCATTCATCTGTTGAAGGGCATCTTGGTTCTTTCCACAGTCTGGTGACTGTGGCCATTGCTTCTATGAACATTGGGGTACAAATGGCCCTTCTTTTCACTACATCTGTATCTTTGGGGTAAATACCCAGTGTGCAATTACAGGGTCTTGGGTAACTCTATTTTTAATTTCTTAAGGCATCTCCACACTGTTTTCCAAAGTGACTGCAACAACTTGCATTCCCACCAACAGTGTAAGAGGGTTTCCCTTTCTCCACATCCTCTCCAACTCTTGTTGTTTCCTGTCTTGTTGATTTTGGCCATTCTAACTGGTGTAAGGTGGTATCTCAATGTGGTTTTGATTTGAATTTCCCTGATGGCTAGTCATGAACATTTTTTCATGTGTCTGTTCTCCAAAAAAGACATACCAATGTCTAAGTGTCTGTTCATGTCTTCTGCCCATTTTTTGACATGATCATCTGTTTTGTGTGTGTTGAGTTTGAGGAGGTCTTTATAGATCTTGGATATCAGCCCTATGTCTGTAGTGTCATTTACGAATATCTTCTCCCATTCCATGGGTTGCCTCTTTGTTTTGTTGACTGTTCCCTTTGCTGTGAAGAAGCTTTGGATCTTGACAAAGTCCCAAAAGTTTATTTTCACTTTTGTTTCCTTTGCCTTTAGACTGTTCATATCTTCTGGCCATTTTTTGACATGATTATCTGTTTTGTGTGTGTTGAGTTTGAGGCAGTCTTTATAGATCTTGGATATCAGCTCTTTGTCTGTAGTCTCATTTGTGAATATCTTCTCCCATTCCATAGGTTGCCTCTTTGTTTTGTTGACTGTTGCCCATATTCAATGGGGAAAAGCTGACAGCCTTCTCTTTGAGATCAAGAACACGATAAGGATGTCCACTCTCACCACTGTTGTTCAACATAGTATTAGAAGTCCTAGCAACAGCAATCAGACAACAAAAAGAAATAAAAGGTATTCAAATTGGCAAAGAAGAAGTCAAACTCTCTCTCTTCACAGATGACATAATACTTTGTATGGAGAACCCAAAAGACTCCACACCCAAACTATTAGAACTCATACAGCAATTAAGTAATGTGGCAGGATACAAAATCAATGGACAGAAATCAGTTGTTTTCTTATACACTAATGATTCCTTATATAATTTTTAAAAAGGATATATATATAAATTTTTCAATCCAGTTCTCCCAAATACAATGATTTTGCTGATTGTAATCCATCTAAATTATTAGAAGAAGCATTTCTTTGTAACTGGGAGTAAATTTAGTATGCAGTAATTGTAATATTAGGAAAAAATATCAAAAGTGCTTTGGGGAAAAATGTGTTTTGTGTTTTTTTAGTCCAAAGTAATAAACTGAAGATGTTATCTGTTTTCTTGTCTGAATGGTGAAAGAAGTTTAAGATTTCATAGTTTGAGATGTAAAGAATAAAGTAAAAGTTTAGAAGTAGGAAATTGTAATGTATTTGTGGAATATTTATCATTTGGCTCACTGGAGCATTTGTTGGAAAGGAGTAGGAAATAAAATTAGAATTGTAGGTTGGTGTCATACTGTGAAGAGGCTTGAATGTCAAGGTGATTCATTGTGTATGTTCTTCTAAGTACTAACAGAACACATTAATCAAAACTTAGAATTTTCTTAAATGTGCACTAAAAAGAAATGCTCTTCTCCATATTAAGATATACATGTTAGTTTATATATCCATTATTTTATTATATAATATATCCTAATATGTTACAGGCCAGATTTACTTTATTTCTTGGTTGAGAAAAAATATCTTTTTAAGTAGAATATTTGATCTCCTGATTCACTGTGGTAGTTTTTGATCATAAGCTTCTATAATTTTTTTCCTTTGTTTCCTAAATCATGGATTTTATTCATTAAGCCTTTGCCCAGAACAGGAAGGGATGCAGTAAAAAAGGTAAAATAAATTATAACTCAATCCAGAGCTTGAAACTTTCTATAATCCTTGTGTGACATAAAAATCATGATACTTGAGATTTCTTCTCTTTGAAGTATATATATTAACTTTAGCAGCTCTGCTGTTATCTTATAATATCTCTTCCACCCACCACAGTCCTTATAAAGACCAAGATCTGAAATACGTAGGCTTAATTTTCTTTCAAGCTGAAGAAAAACAGTTTTTTCTTTAAACTTACAGGCACTCTACTGAATTCTATACATTTTTTCACTTTTGATACATGATTCCAAAAGAAAAGAAGAACATATAAATGTCTTTTACTTTCCAAAAGAAAATAATTCAGAATCAAAACTGTGCTCTAAGTGATGTTATATAATTTTTTAAAAAAATATGTTTTATAAAATATTAAACAATCTGAAAATTTTAAGAAAATAATGTTAACACGAATTAAATTATCAATGTTCTATAAAGCCTGTATAGGCAAAATTGAATCAATGCTGGAATAGAATAATAGAACAACATTTTTTAAAATAAATTAGTATCAGAATATTCACTTCTAAATCCTCTATACCTCAAACATTCCTGAACAAAATACATCTTTCAAATTTGTCTTACCAACATTTAAGAAGTAAACCATCTGGATTACAATATATCTATATCTATATCTATACCTGTATCTATATCTATCTTCAAATCTTGTGTGTTTGTGTATATCCATATATCTCCTAAATTTCCTATAGGAATTGGATTTATGATAGGTAGTTGGACTTACTAATTTGAATTTCATATAAGAATTTAAGATATATATACATATATGTACATATATACGTGTGTGTATACATATGTTTGTGTGTATATGTATATATGTGTATGAATAAGATAAACTATCAAGAACCAAACTCAGAGGAACTCCTATAAGTAGAAGAAAATGAATCCGCAAAAAGCATTAATAGAGAATAGCCAGAGGGGTAAGGGAAAACAGGGGTATTTGGTAGCATAGAAACCAAAGATGGAGGGAGTGGTCTATTGTGGACATTTTTAATTTTTTTTTAACTGAATTTAGCTACATGGAGGACAAAAATCCTTATCAAGAACCATTTTAGTAGTTTTGTGGGGCAAGCTAGATTTGGAGTCAGGACCTTCTAAGTAGTGAAATGATGACAGTATATACAGAATAAAAGTCTTTTTAGAAATTTTGTTATGACATGGAGAGAGATAAATTGATAGCTCAGGAAGAATGAAGTTTTGTAATTATTATTTTTATTATTTTATAAATGACTGGAATCTACAATATGTTCAAATACAGATAAAATATCCATTAATGAGTATAACTGATGACAGAAGAAAATACAGTTGACATTGTTCATATCCTAAAAATGAGGATAGACATGAGAGCCACAGTATACTTAGAAGATTTGGTCTATCAGGTGTGAAAGCAGAGAAAAACTTCCTCATTCATAATAAGACAAAAGAAGAAAAGAGTAGTTATTTGAGCAAGTAAATTTATGGGATTTAATGGAACTCTCACTTCAGGAATGATTACTATTTCCTCTGTGAATAAAGAGTTCAGTTCAGTCCCTGAGTCTCTTGATCATACTCAGGCAAGGTATGTGATAACTTTTGGTGAGTTCCTTAAAAAAGAGAATATATAGAAAGATAAAATAAGGCTTAAGACCAAACCCTCAGGAACTGCAATATATAGGGAAAGAACAGTCAATAAGTACCAAATGTCTTTGAGAGACCTGGTGAAGCTAGGCAGGCATGTCTTCACCAGACAAGGCAAAATGAAAGTCATTGCTGAGAGCACTTTTGAGGCCTGGAGTAAAACCTACCAGAATGAGTGGAATGGTGATTTTTTTTTTTTAACGTTGTGTACTTTTAGGCATATTTTATCCAGATGTATGTATTTTATAGCATAGTAGAGTAAAATTAGAAATTTCAATTTATTTCTACATTTAAAATTTATTTTTAAAGATTTATTTATTTTAGAGAGACAGAGTGTGTGAAAGAGAGTGGGGGGAGGGGCAGAGGGAAAGAATCTTCAAGTAGAAGCTCCGCTGAGTGGGGAGTCCAATGTGGGGCTCCATCCCTAGACCATATGATCATGACCTGAGCCAAAACCGAATCAGATTCTTGATTGAGCCACCCAGGTGTCCCAATATACTTCTTTTAAAAGCACGTCTTCAGGGGCACTGGGTGGCTCAGTGGGTTAAGCCTCTGCCTTTGGTTCAGGTCATGATTTCACAGTCCTGGGATCGAGCCCCACCTCAAGCTCTCTGCTCAACGGGAGCCTGCTTGCCCCCCCCCCCCCGCCTGACTCTCTGCCTACTTGTAATCTCTGTCTGTGAAATAAATAAATAAAATCTTAAAATATCTATATCTATATAGATATAGATGATATAGATATATATTTAAAAGCATGTCTTCATTTTAATAAAATTAGTCATTCAAAATATTTAGTGAATATTTACCAAGACTATGCACTTTACATATATTGCTTTACAAAATGACACAGTGAGGGTTTTTGTATCTGTATTTTATAGATGTGGAATTAAGTCTCAAGTATGTAACCCAAAGCTATTTAATTAATAAGTTGCTGAGAAGTGACTCAAACTCAGGTCTAAATCCAAAAAACAGCTTTAAAATTAATATCCATTAAGCCAGTAAAAAGAAATTATCCAAACTACCTTATAATTTGAAGAGTTTAGTCAGGTCATGGTCCTGCTAGGAATCCAAGGACATCATTTGAGCCATGGTTATTCTTGACTTCTGAAAAAGATTAATTTGTCACAGCTCCTAGGCTTCCAGTTATTAAATAAAGCATGCAGAATATATCAGTATTATAATTTAAGCCAAATTTTAAAATGTAAGAGTGTACACCAAATGAATATGCCATGATATCCCATCAGTTAGCCTCATAAACAGTAGTATATTTAGTGTGAATTATGTAAAAAATTACAAAGGAAAGTTTACAGTCAAAATGTGAAAACAGATGAATTACAAAAAACAGTATTAAAAGGAACTATAAAAAATGGAACTATACACTTTGTGTGTTTGTGTATAAAAATTTCCAGTGATTTCAGGGGGTAGATATTAATGTGATTTTAATAAATTTGCAAATATGTATGTATATAAATGTATATACATAGACACATACATATATATATATATATACACACACACACACACACACACACATATATATATATCCTAGAAATATGTTACATTTTAGATATACTTGCCATTTAGGAATAGGAAATTTTCCAATTAATAGTGTGAAATGTGTAATTTTTGGAATAATAATGAAAGTGTGACTATATAATTAAGTTTTTATCTTGTTTTGTTTTACGATTTGCTCTATTCTTACATTTGTGGTATATTCTCTTTGCAAATACTTTGTTTTTTCCCTGAGGGAAGGATACAATATAGAGAAACAGCTCTCTATCTGAGACAATGTATTTGATTTTCAGAACAATAACTTTGGTCACATTGGACAAAATAAGTCCTTTCAGAAAAGCCACGAAGAACATCTTATAGATTTCAAAAAATTAATAAAAAATAAGGATATGAGCAAAATAGTCTGAGGAAAGGCACAAAATAGAATTCTTTCCATAGGATTAAGTCTTGGTAGAATCAAGAACTATAAACAAATATTTCCAACCAGAGTCCAAGAATGGGAGGGGATTAGGCATCTGTGGGAGTTGAAGCAAGAGAATGGATAACACTGGAGAAGTCTGACAAAAATTAGACTTAGAAATTAGACATGAGGCCAGAAAAAGTTGTTTGGAGGGTAGGAGTAAAGTCAAACTTTGACACTTAAGAGGGGAAAAATAAAAGAGCAAGCAGAGAAAAAGATCAAGAAACTGGAAAAGTGCCACAGGCCATACAAATTCTATTTCAGTGTATCCAAGGTATGAGGCAGAAACTCGGTTCCAAGCATTTTGGGGATGAGGCAACTCTCCAAGAACTAGAGACTTAAGATCAGAGCAGGGCTAGCAATAAATTGATTCAATGTTGAACAAACAAGTGACCTTGACTTGTAGTATGTCTGGGCTGAAAAGAGACAGTCCTTAGGCTCTGAGTCAACACTGAATTTCTAAGGAAAAACAAATAATGATTGGGACAACTGCAAAGAATAAACACCGCAGAGACAAGAGCCTAATCTGTCCGTTATACCCAAAGCCCTACCCAGAGCAAAATACGTTTTAGGGATCTCTGGTGTCCCCATCCTAAATTATTCACTGATTCAGGTTGAAATAATGCAACTATGCTAAGATATTCACAGCGGCTCTGGTCTTGCATAAAATCTTCTTTATCAACCTAGACACTCAAAAGTTCAATACTTGAAAATATATTGGCATGCAACATCTCTAAGGATCACACTGATCACACAAATAGAAATATCCAAGAGAGAACTCTGCATTTTATAAGATAACTAAATTATTAAAAGAAATAGATGAGAACTGAGGCTAGAAATTTCCATTTTATGTAATAAAATCATAAGTGAAAGTTGCACATTTTTTTTTCCTCTCAAATGGAATGCTCCAGGAAAAGAAAAGTGGAGAGGCCAATATTTATTGCATGCTTTTTTATGAGCCCTACAGTTTATTATGCAGTTATCTCATTTGTTTCTCACAAAATCCACAGTGAATATTACCACTGTTTTACATATGAGTATCCTGAAGAAGATATCAAGTATCTCAACACATAGGTAGAAGGGGATACAGATCAATTTTAAACACGTCTGTATCTTTCTAAAGTTGGCTTCTTTCAAATATATCAGACTTCTTGCCTAATTATAATATTAAATCTCATAAGATCATTTGGCCTTTTTTATCATTTAGAGACCAGGACATGTAATACTGATTCTGAATAATTAGATGAAGAATGTGGTCTAATATGTAGTTAATATGTTTATGCATCTTTAATTCATTGCTAATAGTTTCCTCACTATTCAATTCTTTTCTTGGTTTCTTATTAGTGATTTTAAATACACTCTAATTTCCTTTGATTAAATATTAAGCTCTTTTATAGTGAGGCTGTAGGCAATTTATTAATAGTTTACACAGCGTAGGAAATATATTTTCAATTATATTCTATGGAACACATTCCAGTTTCCTTTTTTCAGTATTGTTTTATCTCATATGTTATTTGTGTTATAGAGTGGCATTCCCCTTAATTAATCTTTTTAGATAGACTGAAAAATTGACTTTTTCATGGATTGGTAATGACTGTTTTATGAGAAATACTAATATTAGGTATATATTTCTTTATCTTCCAACAATATTTAATTCATTATTTAGCACATATTCATGGATACAAACCTAACATCACATTTTCTTGTGGATAATAAAAATGACCAAATTCCTGGATATGAGTCAAGTCATTTTATTTTAACCAAGAGAGTCATTGTTTTTTCATATATGTCTCGGGACAACTGCATCAAAAAACCTAAAGGGCATGTTGAAAATGCACATTCCTAGCTCCTCCCTCGGTCTTACTAAAGAAGAATACCTTGGAGTAGAGTATACATCTGAATTTTTAACAGGGTATAGAGGAATTCTAATATATACAAAATTTAGGAGTAAACGATCAGGTGAAAACACGTCCCTGAAGGCAGAAACTCTGTTGCAGGCTGTGAAGAAGAAAGCTTCTCTGAGGTGAGAGGCCACGATGGAGAAGCCCACAGGGCAAAGACTGCACGTGGCCTCTAGGGCTGAAGCAGCCTCCATCTGAGAAAGTGAAAGCTTCTGTTCTGCTGTCACAAGTAAACGGATCCTGCCAACAAACTGATGGATCTTGGAAGTGGGTCTTTCCTCACTCAGACCTCTAAGGAAGGCACAGCTCCAGCTGACCCCAGGATTACAGCTTGCTGAGATCCTGAAGCAGAGAACCCAGTTAAGCTGTGCTTACCTTCTGACCTACCGAAACTGTAAGATAATAAATGTGTACTGTTTGAAGCTACTAAATGTGTGGCCAATTGTTATGCCATGATAGAAAACAGAAAACACAGAGCTAGCCGTCTATGTTACCACATTTAATATAACACTCCTATAAGGTGGATAGATACATTCACACATCCACTTTACTATTGCAGAAACAAGAATTAGAAAACTAAATATTGGGGAGCCTGGGTGGCTCAGTTGGTTAAAGCCTCTGCCTTTAGCTCAGGTCATGATCCCAGGGTCCTGGGATCAAGCCCCGGGTCAGGCTCTCTGCTCAGTGGGGAGCCTGCTTCCTCCTCTCTCTCTGCCTGCTTCTCTGCCTGCTTGTGATCTCTGTCTGTCAAATAAATAAATAAAATCTTAAAAAAAAAGAAAACTAAATATCATATTCATGGTCACAAACCAGTAAGTAGTAGCAGTGGTATTTGATTCAGAATCAGAATCATAAACCACAACCTATTCTCCTGTAAGATTTAGGGGATAAACTGACCAAAAGGTCAGTTTCATCTTAGACAATGGTGGGTAAAGATTTCCCATAATCATCCCTTTAATACACTCCCTAACAATTAACATTTACATCCACAGGACAAAAAGGTTACAGGCTTAGCCTGTTTACATTAGCACAAATGCAGATGGTAACGGTTAGAAATTAGCATCTGGGTCTGTCATAAGTAGTCGTAGTAGTGCTGAGTAGTCAAGAACCGCAAGTGGTCCTTGTAGACTGTGACAAGGTCGAGGCTGCATAGAAGTAAAGCAAGGCTCATGTAAGATGCAGTGTATCTATTGTACAATACGTAAGACAGCAGTGGCTTCTGGGAAGTAGTTGTTTTCTAAGCCAAGTGGTTGTTCTAAGCAGTTCTAAGCCGAGTAGTTATTTTCTTAGTTCCAAGAAAATGAATTTGTATGGGAACTTCTGGAAACTACCTCTACAGAGGTAGAATCTTCTGGCCCCTAACACCATATCAAGCAACAGGTGTTAACAAGTGCTAGGCTAGAAACCATATAGGCTAAGTGCTCATTTTGGCAATTCCTACAAGAGACTAAGGATATATAGGTTACAGACCTGTAGGGCCCGGTGCTCAGGAATTATGCCCTCCCTCCCCTCCACATATAAACCAGGCAAACCAGGTGCTCTACGGTAAATGTTAAGGTGTATGTTAACAAACTATGATCTCTGGGCCAAATCCGACTTATCTACTACCTGTTTTTGTATAGCTTGTGAGCTAGAAATTTTTTTATATGTTTAAACAATTTTTAAAAATTGAAAAAAGATAATCGTTTCATGTCACATGATAATTAATATGAAATTAAAATTTCAGTACCCACAAAATTTTGTTGAAACACAGCCACACTTAATTGTCTCCCTATTGTCTATTATGCTTTCCGACTACAATCACAGTGTTGAATAGTTGGAGACACCTAATGTCCCAAAAACCTGGAAATATTTACTATCTGGCTTTTTCTAGAAAGTTTGTTACTACTTTTCTAAATAGTCCCTTGCTTTATCAGGGCTTTATAATATTTCTAAATTCAGTCTTCATTGATTTAGAAACTAGAGAAGTTTATTTTAGAACAAAAGCCTTTTTAACTTCTTGTTCTGAGAGATAAGGTAGAGAGATAAACCCACTAACAATGACTTATAATTGAACAAAATAAGCAATTTAAAATATTTAGGAAACTCTCCTCATAAAACACACACACACACACACACACACACACACTAGGTATAACCACCAAAAACACTCTAATTTTGAGTTAACTCAGAATAACAGAAATCTGTGAATATAAATTTTTGGTGAGTTTATGCGATCAATAAATTAACATCGCTCTTTCACATTTTTAATGGAGAATGACCTAAAATTGAGGAAATTATTTCTGATTCATATTTTTAGACTCATCTAATACACTGTAACAATGTTTTCTTCTCCCCATCCCTTATAGGTGATAAATCTAAATTTCCCAACTCGGGAAGGAGAAATAGAATTATGTTTAAACATCTATACATTTCCATTATTAGGGTTTAGAAAAATAATGCCCAAATATTTCTAATGATGGTTTTACTCATTAATGGGAGATTGCTCATGAAAACCATAATTATACATGTCTATGTTTTCCTATCAGTATACCAAAAAGGAACAAAAATTAGGATGTTCACAGAATGTCAAGTATTCATTATATAAAAAAGCATTATTTGTGTATTAATATAGTTCTTCAAGTGCTTATAGCTTTCTAAAGTGACATTTTTATAGTTTTTAAATTATTTATTTTCCTTCAATTAACACAAAAATCTATTGTCTGCAAGTTTCTGAGTCATTAAATTATTTTTAAGATATTTTGTCAATACCCCAAATACTGACTTCTAAAATTTTAAGTAACTCTCTAGTTACAAAAAATTGATGCTAAAGTCTAAAATGTAGACCTTAAAAATTATTATTCTTATTGAGAGGAAACATTAAAATGTACTTGCAGTAAGAAATTGTTGGAAGTCATTGCATATTTTAAAAGATTTTTGGTGAAGAATATAGAGGTTGCGTTTCTCTGCTGATATCCCAGGTAAAGTAAATATCATGTGACCCCACAAAGAGTAAAACTTGCTTTGTATCTCACACATATCCTCCAGCGATACGTGGTTACTGACAGACACAGTTTAGTCACTTAAGTGGGAATAACAGGTCCTGAAGAATTAGTTCATTGTAGGTGAGCTTCTGAGAGTTTGTGAAGATAATTCTATGATAAATAGTAATGATTTTAGATGTGGTATTTGCTGAAGACAGGCAGAATACAATAGAGAGAAAATGCAGGAAGTTTCCAGCATCATCAAAGTTCTGTGGATGCCTGGTTTGGACTGCCAACTATCTCTTTTATTTAAGGGCAATGCCAGATTTTGGATATTAAAACCTATTGTGCATTCATACGGCTTTCTAGGCAAGTAGTTGTATGCCTCCACTTTATCTTAGAGATAGTCTCCTGCAAAAGGTATGTCTTACTGGAAGAGAGCAATTCACACTAAATCATCACAAACTAACAGAGGAGGATCAATTTCAGTTCTGGAGCTATTTATACATATTTTGCTAGGAAAACAAATACTCAACCTTCTGGAGTTTACCTTGTAATTAGCAACAAACCCATTGGGGTTTAAGTTCCTAAAATCTCATTTGCTATGTAGTAATAGCTACACAGTATTCGGGGACAAGTGCCCAGTGCCTTAAATCCAGAAAGGGTAAGAGTTCTGAAATATGCAAAATCTCTTCTCCCCACCTCAGGCTTTGATTAAAGCTATTTGTCCATTACCTTTGTGCATATATTAACCTTGGAAAAGTGAAGTGAGGCCTTGCTCACATCTTTCTGTTTAATATCACAGATACTGTTTTAAGCTTCAGTTCACTTAATCAGACCCGTTTCTTCTTTTACTCAAGTGGGTATTATAATCCCAATGTCAGTCTTTATTTTGCAAATATATACTTAGCACTATGAGCCAAATGATTTTGAATGATTTTTTAGATAGATTGATAATTTTATTTGGTGACCTAACCCGTTCTGAAAATTTGCAGTGCAGCAGTGGAGGGGCTTTGGATTCCATACTATTTTCCAAGAAAACTAGGAAAATCTGTTTTGCATTTAATACTATGATGTAATGTCTCACATTTGCAGATTATCTAAAATGAAAAACAGGTTTTCACCACTTGGAAGCCTATATTTTCATTGGTGTTCATGACAGGTACAGTATATTTGAGGCAGATATGGATATATTATATATGTGTGTATATATACATATACATACATACATACATACATATACACACATGCATAGTATATATACAAATATAGTATTCATGCATGTATATGCATGTATATGTATATGTATGTATGTATATGTATATGTGTGTGTACATATATGTATATACACACACATGTCACTTTCAACTGGTGGGCCTGGTCAGAGCAGGTGACATTTAATAATTAACAAGTTCTCTTTCCAAACCACCCTCCATGCTTTAATTAATATTGTTCCTTAAAATAAGAAGTTGTTTACTAATGCTGTCTCTGCAAGTTGATTGCCACACACATACACACACACATGCACACACACACACAAAAGCCTCTGAGACATGACTATGCCCAAGGGATTGCGTTCACTTCTTTGTTTATAATAACTACAAACAAAGAGCTGCAAAAGCTCATCTCACCATGAGACATCCTGACAATCTGCCAGTTTAGTCACCAATAATAATGAGACTGGCACTAGCAATCAGCTCTGTGCTAATCTAATGAGGGCCTGTTTCATTCGCCCATTGATATTACAGCAGCTGCTAAGCACCCGATGTTTAGGACATACAAACAAGAGGTGTGTCTCCAACCAGTTGAAAGATAATTACCCCCCCAATACGGCCTTGATAGACACAGAGGCAGCAGCATGTATTTTTCTGTGAGATTTCCTAGAGATAGAATATCTTGTCAAGATTACAAAATTAATGAGGTCATCTGCCTGTGCTATGCTTGGAAAAGGTTCAATTAGTTGTTACTTTTGCCAGTGGGAATTTTTGTTGTTTTGCTGAGTGAACACCCCCCACCACCACCATGCAGTCATCCATGCAGATAAGAACATACATGTGATTTACGGACTTGTGTGTATAAGGACCATGTGATGTCACTTCCTTCACTTGGTTCCTGGAGTGAATGCAATTATGAACAGATGGGCAAATGACATGATTCCACAGCTAATGAACTTCCCTACTGAGGAAGAGGACAGTGCATTACCCTTTTGTACTTCAGATTCTTAATTATCACTTTTTTTTCCAGTGTGATTATTACACATGCAAACATCTTTGAATTTAAGTCATGTTGATGGAGCATTATGGACATCATTAACTGCCTCTGTTCTGGCTGGGAAGCAACACATGCTTCTGAATGCCATAGAATAAGACATCTAACACAGGCAGAACTGTCACACTGGATTCTAAATTAAACATCTACAAGGGAGGGGAGAACTTAGTAAACATGTCATTTGTTTGTTAAGGAACAAATGCCAGAAAGTTCCCTTTGTTTACTTTTTCCTTTTTCTCCTTTTTTCTTTCTACCTTTCTTTCTAATATACAACAGAAGAAAGGGAGAAATACCTAACAAAAAAAGTCTGCTCAAGGTAGGGAAATTTTGTGCAGCTTGAATTCATATGTGAGATTCTAACTGATCCTTTCATTTAAGCATATTTGTAATCCAGGACTGTTATCACTAGAGATCATTTGTAAAGCACTGAACATTCCCTTCAGCAAGCATAAACTCTTTTCCTGTCAGGATATCATAGTAAACCTGTCAGTATGTCTAGATACTCTGGTCATTTCCACAGCCATCTGAGAGGGGTATTACAAAGCCTGGGTCATTTCCGTACCCTAAAACTACAATAGATACAGAGCTTTATAGACATTCATGAACATTCTTTTTCTTTTTTTTTTTTTTTAAGATTTTATTCATTCATCTGACAGACAGAGCAAGAAATCACAAGTAGGCAGAGAGGCAGGCAGAGAAAGAGGGGGAAGCAGACTACCCTCCTAGCAGAGAGCCTGAAGTGGGACTCGATTCCAGGACCCCGAGACCATGACCTGAGCCCAAGACAGAGGCTCAACCCATTGAGCCATCAAATCAGACTATGGGCCCCTTAGATAATCTAGACATGAAATCAATTTAGGAACTAGCCTGGAAATAAATTTGAGAACTGGCCTGGATTTCCCATATTCAAACAAAGTCACCCTCAGATCAAAAGCTTTGAGTATTTGAAGCATCAGGATGAAATCCTGTGGTCTTGCATCTTAATGCCATGCTAAGCCTAATATTCCCCAGAATTAGGTTGTCATTTACCAAATATAAATATAGGAATTTCAGATAAACAAGCAAATTTTAGTATAGAAAATGTCTTATTAGTAAAATAAAATAGATTACTTCTGCAAGTTTTAAGATTTTAGTCTAAAATAGTTTATTATTAACTTAAATCTTCCCAAAATATTTTATCCCATTTGGCCATAAAGGTAACAGGAAAAAATAACCTAATATGGTTACTTCATCTTAAATTTCTGTATATTTTTTTTACTTTCCCTGCTAATGTATGCTGGATAATAAGCTAAGCCACTGTATTAGTTTTCCATTGTTATTATAACAAGGTACTACTAATTTAGTGGCTTAAGACAACACATATTTATTACCTTGTGTCTCTAGATATCAGAAGTTGGAATGATGTATCACTTGTCTAAAATCGAGGTATCTGAAGTGCTGGGTTCTTTCTGGAGACTCCAGGAAAAAGTGTTTCTTTCCCTTTTTAAGTCCTAGAAGCAACCTGCATTCCTTGACTTGTGGCTCCTTCCTTTGTCTTCAAATCCAGCTGTTTGACATATTCAATGCTCTCTGCCTCCTGCCTCCTTCTTATAAGGACCCTTGAGATTACATTACACCTTCCTGGACAACCCAGAATAATCTTGTTTCAAAACTATTAATTAATCACATCTGCAAAGCCCCTTTGCCATATAAAGTAATATATTAACAAGTTTTGGAAATCAGGATATAGTAATTTTGGTAGGCTACTTTTCTACCTAAAATAGGCATTACTCACAAATTTATCACTCCACCAATTATTCATTTAGTTTGTAGTTACTAAACTAAACACCAAGTTTTTGTTTTGTTTTGTTCTGTTTTTTGTTTTTTGTTTTTTGTTTTTTTCCTCAGAAAATAGATTTGATTTTGGAGAAACACAGGTAATACATCGAAGCTGTGCCCTCAAGAATCTCCGTGGAAGATACTGACCAAAAAAGCTGACAAATTTTAGATAATAGGGCTAGGTATCATGTGACCACAATTGAACAAACCTAAATCAGCCTGCAAAATGGAGTGTTGAAAGAAATTTTATTAGAGAAGGGAATATCTGAGAAAAGTTATAAAGGGTACATGAGAGAGGGTTTGGGGAGAATGGTATGGCAGGTGATTTTCTAAGAGAGAGAAGAATGTGCAAAGACAAGGGGATGTGGTTTCTAAAGAGAATAGTAAGTGATTTTAGATACTGACATGGACAGTGGTGAGGGGTGAGTGGTGAGCAAAGAAGCTGAAGATGAAACTGAAGCCTAGGTCATGGAGAACATTACATGATTTCCTAAGGAGAAGGTATTACAGGCATTAAGATGTTTTAAACTAGAGAATTATATGATCAAATATGCATTTAAGGAAATTATTATTGGTATAATTATGAACGTTGTTTAAGAATGAGTCATTTTGATCTGCTAGGATACTAGTGATGTAAACATTTCTATAGATCACATGAGTTGATCGTTATTTTCAGTAGGGTAATGAGTATAGAGAGAAGGTAGCTTTCAGTGAGGCAGACAAAATTGTATTTCAGGAGCAATTGATGTGAAGTTAAATGACTTGACTAAGTGTTTTCCATATTGTTTGCCTAAGTAAAAAGAGTGGCCATTCACTGAAATATAAAATACAGAAGGACTAGGTTATGGTGTAAGGATAACAGGTTTTGGTTTTGGTATGTTAACATTAGGGGGCCAACAGAATTATAGGTTACACTGTTGAATGTATGGTGTCTAAGACTCATTGCAGACCCGATTCAGGATTAGAGATAGAGATGAGAAAATTCCCTAATTACATGATAGATGCCATAACAATAGATCTATAGATGAAATAGTTGATTATCTCTGTCTTTTCTGATACGTTTACTCCTTCCAATTTTAGCCTTGAGTTTCATTTATCAAGTGGCTCAGTGCACACAGGTTTAACTGAATTGTTTCCTGTCTTCTTCCATCATTTCAGGATATGGTCAATTATTCCTTCATTTCTGGAAATCATAGGTGAATCTTCCACTTAGAAGAACATGAAAAATATGATTCTCTTGCTATTTCAAAAATAAGTGTTTTAGTTGAAAGCACTTAGGCCTCATGTCCACTCGAAGCTTTAACATTTTGTAACTGTCCTTTGACCCAAGAATTCTCTAAAGCTAAAAATATGCTAATATTATAGTCTCCTCTTGAGAATAAAAATTTGAAAAATAAGGGTATAGAGGGAAATGATGTCTCAGACATTGTTGTTTGTTTGTTTTTGTAAATCACGTTGGTGAGATGCTCACAACAAGGTGGACTTCTTTTACATTTGTGTGTATGCATGTGTGGGGGGTGGAGTGGGTATTGAAATGGCAATTAGATTCTGTATGAATCAATTTTGAGATAACGAACTTGACATAAATAGATGGATAGTCTTTTAAAGGTTTGACCCAGCTTTTTAGAACTCCCAGCTTTGGGGATTGGCCCCAACTCTGGCTAATAAAGTGTCAGTGTTTTGTCTCCTTTGACATCTTTTGACCATCTCTCAGGGACATTGGTTGTTTAACTATGGTCTGTGAGATGGACATCTTTTGAATATTGAACACAAAGATTACCTAAAAGTATCCATACATCACCCAAAATCTAAAGTAAACTTATAAACTATTAAGAGCAAAACTTCCTTTCAAATTACCTCATGTTTAAAAAAAAATTACCTCGTGTTTTTGATAGGAGTCTTAGGTCTCACTTCATTACAGCTCATTTTTTCCTGCATTTTTAGGAGTCTATTTACTGTTTAGTACAATCCACTCTGGAATTTGTTTTCATCACAGAATTATTTTTATATTGAGACTGATGTTTTATCATTAATAGATTTTCTTTTAATATATCACTTTATTTCTTTTTTGTTGTTGTCATTGATTAAAAAAAAAGTTTACACACAGAATAATGATTAGTCAAATATACACCAAAATATTAATAGCAATGGTTTCTGGGTTGGGAGATTATGGGTATTTTTTTTAAGTTTCTATAATGAACATACATTGCTTTTGTAATAATAAAAGTCAATTAAAAGTTAATTCTTAAATCTCCTGAACCCCAGATCTAGTTCCATTTCTCTGTGTTTATTAAAAAACTAAAAACACAATAAAACTTTGCTAGTTTGAGCTTCTTGGATCATTATCATCATATACTATTTTAGTATTGTAGGAAGCTAGTGCTTGCTTAGAAGCTAAAAACTTCCTACTGACTAGACAAACAATATGAAGCCACACTGGGAGGTTCTTTTCATGAAATTTGTGGATTTGCTTCAGTCCTACCAGAACCTCTGATGTATTGTCATTATATAGATTAGCTGCCTAATGAGTGAATGGGAGCCATTAACCCTGATAAGCTGAAGAAAAAAGCACTTCAGCAGTCTACCCTAATCAATCCTGAGTCTCATTTTTTCCTTTTTTAGCTTGTTTAATCAACAGAATCATTATTGAATAGGCTCCCCTTTATTTCTCAATCATGTCTCTTTTACTGTGTTATCTGAAGTAGAAAGTGTAGTTCTCTGCCTGAAAAAAACCTGGTTCAGATATGCGTACATATAGTACAAATACGCAACAGTGCATATTTATATATAATGTTAGCTCATGAAAAGAATTTATTTTTCTTAATATTTTTATTTTTATTTATTTGACAGACAGAGATCACAGGTAGGCAGAGAGGCAGGCAGAGAGAGAGGAGGAAGCAGGCTCCCTGCCCAGCAGAGAGCCTGATGTGGGGCTCGATCCCAGGACCTTGGGATCATGACCTGAGCCCAAGGCAGAGGCTTTAACCCACTGAACCACCCAGGCACCCCCATGAAAAGAATTTAAATCAGTGCTTAACACACAGTAACATAAAAACTATATTAGGTATTACTATAATCATTATTATTCATATTTCAAAATGTTTTGAATTGCCCTGATTCTTTATCAGTCTTAGCACATCAGCATTTTAAGATCTTAAGATATTCCTGTCCATATTCATACCCAGAAAATTGGCATTTATACAATAATAGCAGGTAAATATATTTTGGAAAAAGATAAAAATACCCAGGAAAGAAATGGGATAAAAATAGATACACAAATGTAAAGCTAATAGCATTTCATTCAAGCTAATGTTTTATCATTTAGCTCTTTGTGTCTGGGATTTAATTTTTTTCATTTTTTTAAGTTCAACTTTTTATTTAAATTCCAGTTACTTAACATACAGGATAATATTAGTTTCAGTCATAAAATTTTTGATTCCTAGCTTACATACAATATTTACATTTAATCCATCCCTCCTCTCATCTTCACTCCAGCAACCCACAGTTTGAGAGTTAAGAATCTTTTTTATGGTTTGCCTCTCTTTGTTTTTTTTTTTCCCTTAAGTTCATCTGTTTTGTTTTTTAAGTTCTACATGTGAGTAAAGTCATATGGTATTTATCCTTCCCTGACTGAATTATTTCACTTAGTAAAATATCTCTAGATCCATGCATGTCATTACAAATGACAAGATTTCAATCTTTTTATGGCTAAGTAATATATATATCTATATATATCCATATATAGATGTTTTATATATAACATATAATATATACAGATGTTTGATATATGTATATATGTATGTGTATATATGTATATATGTGTGTATACATATGTATATATGTATGTGTATATATGCATATGTACACATACATATATACATATATCAAACATCTTCTTTATCCATTCATTCAGTCAATGGACACTTGGGCTCTTTCTATAATTTGGCTATTGTGGGTAATGCTGTTATAAAAATTGGGGTGCATATGTCCATTTAAATTAGTATTTTGTATCCTTTGGGTAAATATCTAGTAGTACAGTTGCTGGATTATAGGGTAGTTGTATTTTTAGCTTTTTGAGAAAACTCCATACTGTTTTCGAGAATGGCTGTTCCAGTTTGCATTCTCACTGACAGTGTAAGAGGGTTCTCCTTTTCCCACATATTTGCCAACACCTGTTGTTTCCTGTGTTGTTAATTCTAGACATGCTGACAAGCATGAGGTGGTATCTCATTGTAGTTTTGATTTGCATTTTCCTGATGATGAATGTTGAGAATTTTTCATGTATCAGCCATCTGTATGTCTTCATTGGAAAAAATATCTATTCATGTCTTCTGACCTTCTTAACTGGATTATTTGATTTTGGGGGTTGGTATCTAATTTTTTACGTATTTTATGTAATTGTTTTCTGGCTTTTAGTATGTTATAATGAACATGAAACAGACCTCCAAAATCAGGCACTATTCCCATATTGTGCATGTAATCTTTTCTCCTGATTTCTAAATATCTGGAAGAAAATATTCTGATAAAAATATACATTCCTACAAATCTGCTCTTTTTAATATTATAGTTCAAAATGATTAGCAGCTTTTTTTTAAAGGCAGACATCATGTTTTATTAAATTCAGTATTACTGGTACCTATTACAATAAATGGTTATAGAATAAGAGCTTTATAAGCATTTGTGGAAATAAAAAGAAAATGAATGATATAAAATAAAATGGCTCTTCAATATTCATCAGTAAGTCTTTACTGTGCAGCATTTATGCATGGCTTTAACATCTTGCTAAGAATCATGAGGGATTTGGATTAATCACATTTAAGGTGACAAGTCTTTTTCCCCTAAGGATACGGAGACCAACCAAATAAAAACAATCAGTCAGTTCTTCATTTTTATAACAAATGTTTACTGATCAATTCGAAGCTTTTCCTGCTTTAGTTTCTGGAAATATAGGACAGGGTGTCTACCCTCAGAGAAATTATACTCTATGAAGGGGAGACAGAACATATATGAAATGAGGGCAGACATGGGGAGGAATTTATTTTATATAACACGGTCTAGGAATGATAATCTTATTAATATTGGTGATTTTATATCTGAACTGAGACTTGTAACCACCACACTGTAGTAACTGTAGGTACAAATGTATATATCTCAGAATATATAGAAGAAGGAATATCATACGCAAACCTTTCAGGTAGAGGTATGCTTGGTGTGTCAATAGACTAGCAGGAAGGATGATAATGTGTCTGGAGCACAGCAAGTGAAATAGAAAATAAATAATTTCAGAAAAATAGCCAGAAACCAAAACCTGTAGGACTTTATAGTCCA